>PVKP010015880.1:0-49916 GCA_004027715.1 Plecturocebus donacophilus | reverse complement strand
TCCCCCCTCCTTCTCCTCCTCCTCTTCTTCCTCCTCCTGCTTTCTTCTTTCTCCTTCCTTCCTGCTTATTTCTTCTTTCTGAATCTTTTATCATTTGAGGTGGAAGCATAGGACAGGGTGGTCCTCATGTATTAAAATGTTATCAATGCCATTTTCCCCCAACTATGTATTTGCTGCTATAAAGATCAGAAGACAATTTATCTTTAAAATAAACTGTTATTTTTCCAGGATAGAATCTGGAACTTTGTGTGAGTATATGTATGTGTATGTGAATGAATCTGTATGTATGCTGGGACGTGTCTGTGTGTATAAGCAAAAGTACACACAGGCTCAGGCATGTGAGTATAAGGGAAAGCAGTTAAGAAAAGGGGTGGAAAGAACCGAGAAAACTGACCGCTTATCCTCTTCTCTTTTGGTGTTTTTGAGATAGAGTCTTGCTTTGTTGCCCAGGCTGGAGCGCAAAGGCACCATCTCAGCTCACTGAAACCTCCACCTCCCGGGGTCAAACAATTCTCCTACCTCAGCCTCCTGAATAGCTGGGACTACAGGCACGCACCATCACGCCCAGCTCATCTTTTGTATTTTTAGTAGAGACTGGGTTTCGCCATGTTAGCCAGGCTTGTCTTGACCTCCTGATCTCAGATGATCCACCCACCTCAGCCTTCCAAAGTGCTGGGATTACAGGCATGAGCCACCATGCCTGGCTCTCTTCTCCTTTTTCACAAAGAAAAGATGAATTATCTGAAATGAATTCTATATGGGCTTGTGGTGGCCTGAATAATGGCTCCCTAAATGATGTCTAAATTGTAATCCCTGAAACTTCTCAATATGTTTTGGCAGATGTGAATAAATGAAGGATCTGGAGAAAGATAGATTGTGCTGGATCATCTGGGTGGGCCCCGTGAAATCATAAGGTCCTTATAAGAAAGGGGCATGAGGTCTGGAGTCCGAGGTGATGAAGCATGGAAGCCGAGGTGAGACTGCTGCTGGGGTGTGAACAAAGGAACGTGGGCAGCCCTGAGAGGCTGGAAAGACACGGGAACCATCTTCCCTGAAGCTTCCATCAGGGATGAGCCCCGATAACCCACTTTAGGTGTCTGAGCTCCAGAACTGTAAGACAATAGATGTGTGTTGTTTTAAGCCACAGAATTTGTGGTAATTTGTTACAGAGGCAATAGTAAACTCATACTGGGATGATTAATGACTAAATGTCATTTTATCAGTGTTTTGCAGTTATTCTGATTTTCACATATTTGCGAAGAACGAGGTATACACCTCCTTTTTGTATGTGCAAGAATTCCTAGGATGCACACATTGCAAAACACAGAGGCTTATCACCATTATTATTCTTACTACAGGGAAATTTGTAGACATATTTCAAATATTTCACATCTGGATTTTTAGGAGTATGCAAAGCTTTGAATATTCTTGAAGACAGTGGATACTCAGTATATGCTTCCTCAGGGGAAACTGATGAGAAATTGGAAAAGAGAATTAACCCCTTACATCCTTTACATAACCATTTAGTAAACTATTATTATGAAAAAGCTTATAAACACAAAAACCTATACATGGGCCTAGGCCTAGGCTTAGGGAGAATGGAAGGTAGGTGCAATGTGGACAGTTCTGAGAACCTGACAGACAGCAAATGCTGAGGATTTATTAACAGACTGAAAGCCCATTAAATATCATAGGGCCATTATTCTCTAAGCCATTCAGTTTGCTTTTTACATAAGGAAATATGTTTAATAGCTTATTCAGGAAATAATTGGATTTTAAAAACCCTAAAATTAATTATAATATAAAAATTATTGCATTTTCCTTAAACAAAATAGAGTAGTAAAATTTTGAGTGTCTTAACTAAAGGCATCATTTTCCATATAAACTTCCATTTCAAAGAAGTCTAGATTTTAATAATTCTTAAAAGTCTCTTCTTTAAAGAACCCTAAACTTTACTATTATAGTTAAAATTGGATTATAAAATCAATCTAATATAAATTGAATCATTAATTAAGTCAATTTTAAAAGAAATAATTCAATTTCATTAAGGAATTGTTACACTGATATTACAAATTGAATGGATTCCTGTAATTAAAAAGCATTGAATTCCATATGACCATTTATCTTTTCCCCTCTTTTTAACCATTTTGGTGAATTTCTAAAATAGAATTTAATTAAATACTGAAACAAAGACATAACTCAAAATTAAAATTCAATGGAAGAACTCGCAAGTCATCAAAAGAGTTTCCCTTCAATATTTCAAGGAAACATAGCAAAGTAAAATACATATATATATAATCATTAGAATGTACATAACAGAATCGTAGCTATTAAAGGGTCATTCATTATCCATGTGATCTCCCACCAAGTAAAGAATCATTTTCTAAATGTCTTAATGAACATTTATTAGGCAATTGGCATTTTCCTAGAGTTCAGATCCAGATTCAAAGTATGTTTTCCAGTATTAGATTTGGTGTTATACAAATCTTACTGAAAATAAACCAGAGTTTTGTAAGATCATAATACTGAGGAAAGTTGTTAAGGATAGACAGACTTGACCTTGCCCTTCATGAGTGGTGGTGAGCTTTGTCAAACCATTAACCGAGGCTTTTATAAATTTTATAAAAGTTTCCGCATTTATAAATTAAGTAACAGGACTCACATTGAGTTGTTACAAGGATTACATGTAATATCACTTGTCAACGCTCCACTGCAGGCCCTGGGACATGGAGATAATCAGTGAATATTTATCCTTTCCCCATTTTGCCTTACGTGACTGTGGGATTTTAACAGAAAAGGGGAATTGGACCTCTGTTATATGTTATATGCTAGTGGGAGAGATTTTTGTTTCTGTCTTTGCTTCAAACTTGTGCACTGTGATTTCTGTTATGTAATTTAAGTGGACATCTTTTAGATAAAATAAGCCTATAATAAAATGACTTTGATGGCAGATGTACAAACTATAAAAGTGAATACACATATGCATGTGAAGTAATACTTTTATTATTCTAGTGTTCTACAAATAAGTTTTGCCTTATGCTATTTTCCCAGCCTCTCAATGCCTTCATGGATATATTCATTTGAATGACTGTCATCGGAGATTTCGTCCACAGACCTGCATTTTTAAAGAGGATTTGACTGGGCCTCCTGTTTTTCCTCTCTCTAATCATTTGGGCCACAGCAGCTAATTGCAGTGTCTAATTGTATCCTCAGTTGGCTGCTTGCACCCACAATTAACTAAATATAAGCACCAGCATCTTGGTACATTCAATTTTATGCCTCAAAGGGAGCTGTGTGAGAGGGCAGTTGGCAGTTGGCTATCTTCAGGAAAACAACTTTTCAGACTTGGAAGTGTAGGTCTAATTTTAAAGCTTCCAAATATTTTCTAGTTGGCACAGTCCATAAACCTGGTGACTAGCTTAGGTACACTTTCAAGAACATAAAATTCAGATGAGTTGCATACAGGCTACAGTTTAAGAAAAATGTCAGTAGATACATGAGCTCATATCTGAACACAACCCTTCTTATACTATGCTTGAGCAGTTCATGGAATAAATGTCCTGACAGGTATGTGTGCAATTATGGTGGACTGGAACAGAAGAATGGGGTCCTTCATGTACTTTGATTCCATGATAAGTATAATCGCCCCTTTTCTCCAATTTGAAAAGCTTATTTGAGGAGTTAGTGGCAATGGTGCATTTAAAATGCAGGCACTCCTCTAAAGCAGGTGTGTCAGAAACTGACTTGGAGTCAACTTAAATCCCACTCTGTATATCAGGCTGGAAACATCATGAGTATGGAAGCCTGTCACGGCCTAAGGCTTGAGCTTCCAAATTAGCTCACATCTTCGACAGATGTGCCAAAGATAATACTAGTTGATCCACCCCTGAAGGGAGAAATTAAAACCCAGAGTTTTCCAGTGGTTGCTCAGTAATCACTAGAATGTTGCTTTCAAAGCAAATCAAGAGGCTGTAGGTTTCTATTTCTAGATAAGTAACAAAACAAAGTTTTCTCATACAAGTACCCAGAAATAAATGGATTGGATATCCAGGGAAAAAGAAGAAAGAGTAATGTATGTGGAATAAATTTCTAGCTTTTGTTTTCATCTCATAGTTTTAGTCTAAGCAAGCCCTAATCCTTCACCACTATCTCCGACATAGTCATTGCTTCATCGTTTCAGCGGTTGCCTTCACATCTCATGTGATGTTAGAGTTCTAACTGTGAGGTGAACTAATTCCAGACTAGGATCAATTCTGTGACTTCTCATTTCCAATGTAGATTAGTGTTTCCAGGGTGTAAGGCATGCTTGCACAATTAGGTAAATTTGAGCTGGACAGATCCTAAAATCCATCCAGCTACATGAAACACATATTCAATATGAAATTTCAGCTATTTATTCTTCTAGTGCATTAAGTTTTCACAATCATCGTGTTATAAACCAGCCTTTACATATGTCTCTCAGTAATTTATTGATAAGACAAGGTTCTCTCTCTCTCTCTCTCTCTCTATATATATATATGATATACAGAATATATACTCTCTATATATGTAATACATATTTGTAAATATCTATATATCTCTATCTACAAATCTCTATATATAGACAGAGACATATATATATATAGATAGAGAAGTAGATAGAGATATAGATATAAGAAGGGTCTGGGTCACTTGCTGAGATTTAAAACATGCTGCAGGGTTAAGCCATTTAGACTCTAAAGAGCTATGTAAAGTATCATTTCTAAGAAAATGTGTTTGGATTCTGGAGTCCAGTTGACTCTCTCTCTCTTCCTCTCTTTCTCTCTCTCTCTCTCTCTCTATTTATTTATTTATTATTGTCTTATCAATAAATAATATCAATATCTCTAAATATCAATCTCTATATAAATATCAATCTCTATATATACTTATTTATATATATTTATATATAGAGTACTTTGTCTTATGAATAAAACACTGATTTATATATATATAAGTATATATATAAATATAAAATATAAATAAATGTATATATATATTTAATATATTTACCAGCTGAGGGGTACCAGACATTGTTTGGTAAAATAAAATACTTGGTAAGTATGTTCAGGTTTGCTAGGCAGCATAAGCGCACATAAAAATTGAAGATTAACAATGCAAAAGAGATAAAAAGATAAGTTTGCTGTTCTAGTATGTGGGTGTTGGGGTAAAGGGGCAATGTGAAGACAGAAGAAAATGGGACGTTACCTGGGGACTATATAAGTGTAAACCTTATCGGTGGGCTTTTGGCAAGGTTGTTTCAAAATAGAAATGTCTGAGATGACATTTTAATTTAGTTTGGGTGTGCAAAACACAATGTCACCTCAGTAAGATCTACTCTATATTTAGAAAAATATGTGAATGAATTATGTGCTGAAACCATAGAAAGAGTTGGGCTTTGGTTTTTCTCTGCAGAACATGTTCAGAAGGAGGGAGTCAGACATAGATGTGTCTATGGACTCTTAAGTTCTTGGGTACTTGCCTAAATGAAGAGGAGGCCTTAGACTTCTCTGCTTCATGAACATACATGTTCCAGATAACCTTACATAGATATCAAGGAGTCATGGTATTCCCAGCTAACATCTAAGGTCCATTCTGCTGAGGACTAATAATTCCGGTTCCACTAGGAACACAGAAACGTTTAGGAAAATAAGGCATTCCCAAAATATGCCCCCATTCTAGCAAGGGAGGTCGCTGTGGCCCAGTATCAATAATATTATGTAACTTAGGAATATGCACAACTTGCTCTGGCAATAAAGGGAAAGCTCAAACTTGAGATTAGTTCCTGGGAGGCTAGGAGGCTCCCTGACGCAGACCAATACTGCAGCATGAGTTCAGAGGACAGAGCCTGCGCTAGCCTGCCCTATCATAGGAGCCTTACCTTCTGGGAAATATTATGCCAGTCTTCGATACAGGAGGGCTCCTGGGAATCATAAAAAATCAGCAGTTTCCTACCCTATCCAGGACCCTTTTGAACAGTCGTCTTTCGATGCCTATCTCTTATCCTGCTGGATCTTCCCACTGGAACTTTCCTAGGTAGGCTCTGAGAAATCTGCAGTAAAAGCTTGTTATTTTCAAGACTGTGTAGTTTTAAAGAGTTTAGAAAGTTCAAAGGAGGTTTTCATAGCAATTTACAATTCTGAGCACTTTATCAGATACGTTTGGGGATCGGAAATCCATCACTAAAGGAACAGCCTAAACAGTCCTTTACTTTTCTGGGAAGCAGCCCTGCCATGACAAGTGATTTTCTTTTTCCATCTATGGGAGAAAATGCCCTGCCTTTACCAGTAAGCGGGTGGCTGTCATTTTTTTTTTTTTTGGCATAATTCAAAGTTCTTTAAATGGTTATTTTTAATTTTAATAATTTTGGAGGTGTTCACTTGTGCATTAAAATTCAGGAAGCTGGCATAGCCCTCGGCTTACCTTCAGGGCAAAACTGTGTGCAAGACATGCTTCTATGAGATAATTTGTTTCCTAATTGGCATCCGTTTGCTGAAATACAATTAAAGTTATTGCTCTAATATTAACATCAACATCTTGATTGCTCTATAAAGCATGAATATTTATAAATTTTTTTCTTCCATGGAAGATATCTCTTAGGTATTTACTTTTTGGTGTTGTCGGTTTTATATTTATTAAGAATTCTTTATAAAGAGGATAAAAGAAGGGTCTGGGTCACTTGCTGAGATTTACAACATGCTGCAGCGTTAGGCCATTTAGACTCTAAAGAGCTATGTAAGTATCATTTCTAAGAAAATGTGTTTGGATTCTTGAGTCCAATTGACTGAAAAACCTGAGAACTAAATCATCTATGCTACCTACTTTTTGCCACTATTATGAGGATCATATGAGCTAGATGAATTTAGTGGCCCTAATTGAGAAAACAAATCAGTATCTTGTGTTTGCACAGCACTTTAAGATTTATAGTAGGCTTTGCACCTCTCAAGTGTGACTATCTGGAAGATATGATATTTCTCTACGAAGTTTTTTTTGGGAATTTTTGGAGACAGGATCTTGATTTTGCTCAAGCTGGAGTTCAGAGGTGTAATCGTGGCGCACTGCAGATTCACCTCCCCGGCTCAAGAGACCCTCTCACCTCAGCCTCCTGAGTAGCTGGGACTATACGCATGTACCACCAAGCCCGTAGCTGGAACTACAGGCAGGCATACACCATCAAGCTGGCTAATGTTTTTTTTTTTTCTTTTGGTAGAGGCAGCCTTCCTATGTTACTCAGGCTGGTCTTGAACTCCTGGGTTCAAGCAATCCTCCCACCTCAGCTTCCCAAAGGGCAGAAATTACAGTCATAAGCCATGGCACCCAGTCTCATTACTAATTTCTTGGTGGCACCATTGCAGGTTTGTTGTTGTTTTGTTTTGAGAATGAACTGAAAATTGTATCATTGTAAGAATGTAAAGGCATAATTCTAGATATATTCAGAATTAAATGATTACTGTTCATCAATTAAAATGTTTAGATTACTTTTTTTCCCATACATTAAACTCAATGTATCTTTCAAATTGGAAAATGAATATAGGGTATCATACATGTTAAACATATCAAATTGTAAGAAAGAGCACGTATTAAATAATAAAAGCACCTTTTCATATTCAAATGCTCAATTGACCTCTTTAGTTGCAACTGTAATTAAGAGTTCCTTTGCTCTTCTTGTCCCTTTCTCTTTATCTTTCTTTCCTAAGTGATTATCTAAAATTACCAATTGGACCAAGCAAGATACGAATTTTAATGGGGTAAGAAGTTCTTCAGAGGTTCAGCGCACCTGTCAGATTCAGAGCAAAATGAAGAAGGAATCTGGGCAAGGGGTGGGGGGATATTACATATTTGAGTCCAAGTGGGCGAGTAGTAGAGTATCTACCTAGTGAAGGAAGGGTGCAGGGAGGTAGTAGCCCAGTAATGTGAAGAGGGAGGGTATCGACATTCACATAAACGAGGGGGAGAACAAAAGAGAGACTGTGTACATGTTAAGGATGGATCTGTAAGTCATATGTTAATTACAATGGGAGCCTGGTTTCTCACTGTCAGATAGTGGTGTTTCACTTGAGAAAAGGGAGACAACTGTGACTAAACTCTGGTATTAAATCAGAAGATGAGATGAGGTACTGACATGAACATACAGTTCTCAATGCATGAACAGACTAGATAAGATATAAATGTGAGATTTGTATGTATGTGTATTAGGGTTCTATAGAGGGACAGGACTAATGCTCTCTAGAGGGACAGGATAGATGTATATATGAAAGGGAGTTTATTAAGGAGTGTTGACTCACACGATCACAAGGTGAAGTCCCACAATAGGCCATCTGCCTGAGGAGCAAGGAAGCCATTCTGAGTCCCAAAACCTCAAAAGGAGGGAAACTGACAGTGCAGCCTTTAGTCTGGCTGAAGGCCTGAGAGCCACTGGGAAACTACTGGTGTAGGTCCAAGAATCCAAAAGCTAAAGAACTTGAAGTCCCATGTTCGAGGGCAGGAAGCGTCCAGCATGTGAGAAATATGAAAGCCAGAAGACTCAGGCAGTCTAGTCCTTGCATGTTCTTCTGCCTGTTTTTATTCTAGCCACATTGGCAGCTGATTAGATTGTTCCTACCCAGATTGAGGGTGGCCCTGCTTCTCCCAGTCCACTGACTCAAATGTTAATCTCCTTTGGCAACAGCCTCACAGACACACCCAGGAACAATGGCTTGCATCCTTCAATCCAATCAAGTTGACACTCAATATTAGCCGTAACAGTAAGTGTTCTGTGTAAAGAAATATATTTTCAGCCCTGACACTGAAAAAACCTGTCACCTGTGATACCTAATGGCTGAGAACACTCCTAGTTCCCAGAGCATGGTTTCTAATATTACTTTTGACTAAATGGAATCAAAACTCCTTGGAGAAATGGCTGATTCCAAGGCCGAAGCATGGAAAAGAAAGAACCAAAAGTATGCTAGAAAATAAAAAATGATACTAAAATATAAAAATAGCACAGATACCAGTGTAAAGGGGCTCCCACTGGCCAAATCTGGATAAATTTTAGCATCACATTACATAATAAAAGTAATAGATTAAAACCATGGAATAAAAATAATTTATAAGATCTTAGTGACAAAAATACTTAAATTATTAATGAGGAATATAATATTTACATAATATCATAATACCACCTCACAAGAAGCACATGTTCTTTATGATGGGAAAACCGACCGTCTAGTGAAGAAGGCTGAGAACATCCTCTTCACTAACTGATAAAAATCAGCATCACCAGTTGTGAGCTATATGGAAATTCAGCGCCGTCTGTGGGGATGCCATGAGAATATAGCATTCCTACTGTAATTTTATTGCCAAAAATGCATCACCTCAATCTAATAATGAGGCGACATTAGACAATTTTTTTTTGAGATGGAGTTTTGCTCTTGTTCCCCAGGCTGGAGTGCAATGGCACAATCTCGTCTCACTGCAGCCTCCACCTGCTGGGTTCAAGCGATTCTACTTCAGCCTCCCAAGGAGTTTGGATTACAGGCACATGCCAACACGCCTAGCCAATTTTGTATTTTTAGTAGAGACAGAGTTTCCCCATGTTGGCTGGGCTGATCTCAAACTCCCAAACTCAGGTGATCTGCCTGCCTCAAACTGCCAAAGTGCTGGGATTACAGGCATGACGCACCTCACCCAGTCCAGACAAACTTAAATTGAAAGAAAGTCTACAACCTAAGTAGTCGATAATCTCCCAAAGAATCATGACTATGAAAGCCCAGAAAAGACTGTTTTGGATGAATGGAGACTAATAAAGGGATGGCAAATAAATGCCATGAAGGATTCTGAATTGAACACATTTGCTAGAAAAGGTACTTATCAGGACAAATGGCAAAACTTGAATAGGAAAGTGGTAAAAACTGTAATATCTAAAAAGTAAATGATAGTAAAATAGCAAAATTAAGGTTCTGTTTTTTATGGCTTTATTAATCTTATGGAGGAGAATGCCATTATTGTTAGAAAATAATTTTAATTTTTCAAGGCTGGGGGCAATTTGCTCTCAAAGGGTTCAAGATAAACTTACCTGTACTGTTTTGTATCTTTCCTCTGAGTTTCAAAATAAAAAGTAAGAGAAAAGAATTCTAATGTTTTTCTAGAAATACCATCTTCATATGAAAGTGGTTGTGAGCATACAAGTCCATGTTTATATTTTCTCACACACTATGAGAACGTGCATGCTATTCTTCATTTGGAGTTTTTCTCCTGGGGTGATCTTGGCAATGCTGCATATAAATGTATGCACTAGGTATTCAAAAGTACTAATTTTTTAAAACAGGAAATTAACCTTCTGCTTTCTTTGAATCATAATTCTGCATAACACTCTATGATTTTATTTTGATCTCATAGAAAAATTTTACTACTTGCGGTTAGCATGTCTTTCTTGGGCTTAGATGTATCCTGCTTTCTATGTGCAACTAGACCTGATTTAACTGAACTAATTTCAAATTGCCTTTTTTCTCAGACAAATTCAATGAATGTGTCGCACACGTGTGTGTGTGTGTGTGTGTGAGAGAGAGAGAGAGAGAGAGAGAGAGAGAAAGAGACAGAGAGAGATTCCAAAATATTTATTGCTACTTACTTTGACTTTGGGGATGACAGTCATTTAAAACATCTTTATTTCTTTATTTTTATCTCTCTGAGGACTATGACTGAATAAATTTCTTGAGCATCATTACTCAGTGCATAAATACTTTGTATCTGTTTTGTCACAAAATGCTAGGTGTGGCTTGCTAAAGTCAAACTATAGAGTGACTACACTCAGGAAAACTACAACTGTAGTGAGAGTTAATATTAGCTCCTCTTGAGTAATGGGTTCATTCTGGAAGTTAGAATCTAAGACTTCCAAAGGGAAGATATGGAGCAGAAGATATGAAAGACTTGACGGTACCTAGCTGATACCCTCAGACCTCACTCTTTCATTGATTTCTGTATATTTCCTACTGGCCAGAATGTGCCTGTCAGGGCCAGTGCCTTATTTCAGTGCCATGGAGAGCTACCTTGTCTACCAGCCACAAGTACCAGGGAATGAAACAAACACCATTCTGGAGCAACCCTTACTTAAACTGTGACAGTCGTCAGTTGGTGTACAAATACCCCATTTCTCTCACTCATGGGAGACATGTGAAGTTTGAGTTTTATATGATTTCTCAGACACTCCTTCTGAGATTAGGCTCCAGATGCCCACTGTGTTTCGTCCTTGTCTCTCTTTTCCATTTCCTGTCAATGCTTCCTTCACTTGCCAAACAAATACCTCCAATCAAAACCTAGTCTTATGGTCTACTTCTGCAGGACTGCTAGCTAGAGCTTTTGGTAATTGTAGTGCTGATAGTTAGAGAAGAGCCTTGGAAGAGAGATCTCATATAGGCATTTGAGTGTTGCTTGCTCATCATAACATCAGATTGCTTAGAATTATACAGTGATAGAATTCCAGGGCCGAATATCCCAAGTCATATAATGACCACAACCGTTACTTAAAATTTGAAAATCCACAACCTACTCACTTCATGTCGGCAATGACTAGAAATTTTAAAATAGTTTTTTTTTTTTTTTCTAATTCTGTGAAGAATGTCGATGACAATTTAATGGGAATAGCATTGACTCTATAAATTACTTTGGGTAGTATGGCCATTTTCACAATATTAATTCTTCCTATCCATGAGCATGAAATGTTTTTCTATTTGTTTGTTTCCTCTCTGGTTTCTTTGAGTTGGGGTTTGTAGTTCTCTTTGAAGGGGTCCTTCACTTCTCTTGGTAGCTGTATTCCTATGCATTTTATTCTCTTTGTAGCAATTGTAAATCAGAGTTCATTCACGTTTTGCTTCTCTGCTTGTCTATTTTTGGTATATAGGAGTGTTTATGATTTTTTAAGCGGGTATTTTATTATCATGAATTGACATAACATGTCTATATCTGATAACTCTTTAGGGAATATGTGAAAGATAACACTGCATAGGCATATGACAACTTCAAATAAAAGTGATTTTCAGATTTCTTTCTGAATTGAGAGTACATGTATTCTAAACCATTCCTGATGAACACAAAGGTGCTTCTCACATTGTATTCAGTTCTTAATAATCTTTTGGTAATACTTCCTTGGATTAGAAAGCAGGCTAAAAATACAAAGACAGTCTCAAATGATCAAGTGATCTTTTAGACATTTGTCCTTATTATCTGCCTTAATCTTACATTATAATGAAAATAATAAGCCCTAGAAATTTGCTGGAAGCTCATACAAGATTTTTCTCTACTGTGACCACATTTCACCAACATTTCGGTAGAAATGAGTGAACCGTAGAAAAATTTTAACCTTTGGGTCCATTTTCACCATATCATCACCTGTGAATAACAGTCGCGTTACAATGAAAATGTAATGTTGTAGCCACTGCTTGTGAAAATACTGTGAAATGAGCACTCTTTTACAGAGCTACATTTTTATAATTCATTTGATAAGCAACTTGGCAATATAATTAAGAGCTTAAATTATTAACAAATATTGACCTAATAAATACACTTATGTGAATATAAACCAAGAAAAATATTCTGAATACAGAAAGGGTATGGGGAAAGGGGAAGCAAATTAAGAACAAGTTTTACTGCAGCATGTTTCCCTACGGTAAAAAATAGAAAAGAAAACATAAATGTCTTCAACTGGGAACTAGTTAAGTAGCCTATGGCATCTTTACTTGATAAAATATTACACAATCAGTAGAATATAATTTTGAAGATTTTATAATAACAGTAAATGCTTATGGTACTATATTAAGTAAATTTGCTTTGGTTTAATTGCACCTGCACCCATAATCCCTTTAAACCAAATCTTCCATGCCTTTGCTCCTGAGAAACACTTTGCAGGATTCGAACTCATATTTGTAACCCCACGGCTCCCTCCGAAACATGTCTTCATTAAAATCTAACAGCTTTTCATGCTCCTGGGAGAGCAGAGAATCTAAGTTGAGATGTAAAATTGATACAGGAGGGATGAGAAGCCTGCGGATGAGCTGTACAATAGTTCCAGTCTCAGATGAAATTCTCTATCATTTTTTTCTCTTTTGCTTCCTGAAGATCTTTTAAAATCTTATTTCTCAGTGAGTAATTTTGTCTTTATGATACAAAAGGTAATTCCCATACCTAATATTGTTTCTAAGCACATGCGAGTACCCTGCTGAGTTATATATGAGTTTTTTTATGAATATGACACAAAATGAAAATTCTATTTCTAGAACAGAAAAAAATGTAAATTGACTTTCATGCTCAAGTGAGTTGTTTCAGGGATTGGGGAGGGGGCAGATTCAGTGCTTCATCTTCTCTGTATTCATGTGTAATTGATATAACTTTCAGCAATTGTTATACATTTACAAACTTCATATTCAAAGAGTAAAGTCACAGATGTTATTGATTTTAAATAGATCTTAGGTTGCCCTCATCAAAAGTTGTCTTCTCCTGGGTAAAGGCATTAGCAGTCTCGTTAAAAAGATTGTAAACTGCTGAGCATGACAAGTTTTAGTCCTTTTGTTGTTTGAGTTAGATTCTCAGATATCCTGCATTCTGCCTGTTTTGTAGTGAGAAATGGGCAGCTGGCATTCTAGCTGTCATTACTCATATACTTTTTTCAGTTTTTAGGCAATTGTTATAAAGCTCCCTAGATGGATAAACAACACTTTGATATGGCATGAGGAACTGTTTTTAGTGACCCTAGCTGATCCATAGCAAGACTGTCATTTCTGCCCAAACAGTAAGTTGTGAATAGACAACCCATTATAGCTGAAATGTGAACTTTCTAAAGATTGTAAAAAGATGGTAAAATAAAAATGCTTACACATTGAGGATATTACTAAATAAAAAATGTTTTGTTTACATCCTATGTATAGCGATGTCCCAAGAATTATATAAAAATGTTTTGAACGTAAAACCATCCCATTTAGCCATCTTTACATTCCGTTTGTAGTACAGGCTCCAAATGTTGATTACTTAAGAAAAGGGCTAGGTGCAGTGGCTCACACCTGTAATCCCAGCACTTTGAGAGGCCGAGACGGGAGGATCACTTGAGGTCAGGAGTTCGAGACCAGCCTGGCCAACATGGTGAAACTCTGTCTCTACTAAAAATACAACAATTGGCTGGATGTGGTGGAACGCACATTTAATCCCAGTTACTCAGGAGGCTGAGGTAGGAGAATCTCTTGAACCTGGAAGGTGGGGGTTGCAGTGAGCCACTGCACTCCAGGCCTGGGGGACAGAGTGAGACTGTGTCAAAAAAAAAAAAAAAGTCACTTAAGTCAGGCGTGCTGGTACATGCCTGTCATCCCAGAACTTTGGGAGGCCAAGGCAGTGGATCATTTGAGCTCAGCAGTTCGAGACAAGCCTGGGCAACATGATGAAACCCTGTATCTACAACAAAATTAAAAAAATTTAGCTGGGCCTGGTGGTGGGCATCTGTGGGAGGATTGCTTAATCCTGGGAAGGAGGCTGCAGTGAGCTGAGGTTGCAACACAGCTCTCCAGCATGGACAACAAAGCAAGGTCCTGTCTCTTTGAAGAAAGAAAGAGAGAAAGAAAGAAAAGAAAGAAAAAGAAAGAAAGAAAGAGAAAGAAAGAAAGAAAGAGGAAGGAAGGAAAGAAAGAGAACAAAAAGAAAAGACCAGAACATTTAACTAAAAGTGGTGGTGTTATTGACCAAATTCAAATCATATGATGGTAATACTTTTCACTCTGTCATCCCATAACAGTGATGCACCCTCAGGAAACACATGTACATTCATGCATGTGAGTGCATACACACAAACAATGTATCTTTAATGAACAATGTTAATTAAATTTGCCTTATATCTTGTGTGTTCCTTGGTGAAAAACATAGCTTTATAATTTCTGATGTATCTGTTAAGCTTATTACCTTGCCAGGCCTATAATCAGTGCTAAATTCATATCTTTTAAATGTGTGAGTGATTGTGTATGTGATCATGAATTTATAGCAAGAATACATTAAATCTACTTTAGGTCTGTGTTGAGGAAATCCTTTATATATTTGGCAAATAAAATATTTCTCATACTTAGGATAAATAATGTTTTTACCCAAATAATCTATAGGAAAGTGTGAATTACTCAATTTGATATCCACATACTTAAACAGAGGAGAATTTGGGACATAAGGCTGCAATGTGTAATTAATATTCTTTGTGGAAATATGAGATTCTTAATTTCTGATAGCTCTGCTCCTTAGCAAGGGTGTGGTGTCAGGGATGCCCGGACATGAATTGTTCTAGGCTGCCTCCCATTACCTTGTTATGCAGGAACCATAAATATAGCTAATGTGATGGAATTCCAAGTGCAGAATACTTTTTGTAGGTTCCTTTAATGGTTGCCTTCTGAAATGATTGGGCATTATTCGTAATATTTATCCATCCATAAAGGAAAATATAGCATTTATGGGGAAAAAAAAACACAGATCACAGTGTAAGAATTAAAGCAATACAGATAAGAGACACCCCAGGTGGCACTATTACAGTAATTAAACCTTTCTGGTGATGCCGATTACAGTATTCTTTACTATCTCAATTAAGTACACTATGTGCCATAGTTGAGAACTGTAAAATGCTAGGATTGGAAAACACTAGATGGTATCTAGCCAACCTCCTTATTTGAAGTACGATCACAGAAGTGTCTATCTGGAATCTTTAAAGCATAGGTGATCCCTCAATGGCATTGTGACATGCATGGCTTTAGAGTTTGAATAAAAGATTCTGCATAGAAATATGGCCACATAACGTCTCTACAGATAAGCAATTCAGGGAATATGACAACTTGATAGCAAAACTTGTTGCTAGGCAAATCTTGAGCCTCTAGTTCTAGAAAAATAGAAAACTTACTTAGTCTGTTTTCCTTACCAACTGAGTCACATCTGTTCTTCTTTTTGTTTTGCATTTAAACTGAATACTTCCACAAACTTAAATTTATACTATTATTATGTTATGTACAAATATCAGTATTATTGTCTATGTTATTCTATGTATGTAACACCTTTATTGGCCTTACTTAGTACATAAATTGTCCTATTTCTGTAACCCCTTTATTGGCCTTACTTAGTATATATTTTTAACCAGAAAAATTAATAATAGAAATAAAATTTGCAAAAACATCCTTAAAAGAAAACAACCTTTCAGGATGGACAGAGAATGATTCTATTAAATCATAGTAATAGAAAGTCGTTGAGAATGTAGGGCAATACTTTATTTTTCACGACGATCTTAACACCCTTACTTGCTGAGACCTTTGTAGGGGAAAGAAACTAAAGAGAAGACTACAGTGAGGTTGACAGGAAATTCACCCAGTAAGCAAGGGTGAGAGATCAGATAGAATCACATGTGGGACCGTATTCTCCAACTGGGAATGGTCAGGATTATTGGGTACACATTTGCTGAAGCAAAAAGAACCTCCCTCACTGATCAAAAAAGGAAGTTGGCTTTTGCAATCTTGTGACTATCATAAATGGGATTTAAAAAGTGATAGGTGTGTGCATTGTGGGGTCCAATTCAAAGTAAATTTAACAAATTTCTTTAGAATTCTCTAACTTCCAAGCTAATTGCTGAGCAGACAGAAATAAGGATGATAGAAGCCAGGCTAATGAGCAATTTATTGGGTGAAGTCACCAATATATGAGTATCTGAGATGTACACCTTGTAAAAAAAGAACCCAAACTGAATGTGTGATTCACATCTCACCCCATCAAAGTCAAGTGGGGAGAAAATAGCTAATGCCTGAGTTTTAAAGGGGAGGTGAATTCTATGTAGATAAAAAAGATGGGAGAGAATGTCCTTGATATTTTGAAAATTACACAGCAAAATAATCCTTCAGGTATTCAAGCAATTATTTAAGATAAAGAAAAGTTACCAAAATGTGTATAATAATCCACACATCACAGAGGTAGACCTCAAGTCCTTGACCTTCATTTCTGTTTCTCTCTTATCCTAAATGTCTGTATTTTAAACCATCATTTCCATCTTGCCAAGTTTACATTTTTTTATGCTGATTTTAAGAGCATGAGCTTAAGCATAAGACTTTCCAAAATAGCCTGCAGTGCTGCCAGATACTGGGTACCACATCTAGGGTATGCTTCTCCCATTGCAGTTACTATAGATTTGTGTGTTTGATATGAGAGTTTTGCAGAGTGGCAGTAAATGATCTTGAGACATGAGTGGCTTATTGGAATTCCCCAAATATTCTATGGTATGAGGGATGACCTTGCTGCCAGGATTCCTCACAATCCAAGGAAGAAGCTACATTGTCAAGAATCTCAGAGGTCAAAAACCTTTCCTGGAAGTCAAGGCCACATCAGACTGTGTGAGAAGTGGCTCTGGCTTCATTTGGGTGGGAAATGTACTTTCTTACCGTATTTTGGCCCCCTAGTGCATGCTGTAAAAGCTACCCTCACCACAGAGGTTTGTTTTATGTTTTAAATTATGTCCCAGATGTGGACACGTTCTAGGCTATCTCCTTCAGCAGGAATCAGTCTAGGCAGCATCTAGAGGGAAATTCAGTCTCAGATCTAAATGCCTTGCTTGGCTATTTTTTTTTTTTTTTTTGCATTACACTCGATTCTACCTTTGTTTATTCCTACTTAACAAAACATCATTTACTCTCTCTTTGTAACTCTTGCCTTATAGTCAGATCGTTCTGTAATACTGTCTTCCCAGCTATAGGCAATCTCAGCTGCCTTCCTAAACTGTCGGAGTTTTCTTGTAGCAGACCTGCTGCAGGTGTCCTCACTCCATGTAATCTTATCTAATTAAGCAGGAACTGAGCAGCTACCAAATATGTAACAACTAGCCAGGGACCAAAATGCCTTCCATGTGAAGCCACTCCATGTTAGAGAACATACATGGGTGTTTTTGTTGACTATTGACCTCCAAATATTTTCAAATGAAGGGAAATATTTATACTTATAAGCCAGTGTATGTGGGTCTAAGCCCTGGTTGGGGGTGGGGATGGGAATCCTCATCCTTTCAAAGAAACGTGCTGATTTTAAGCATTCATGATCATATTCAATGTCAATCAAGACCTGGGACCTCATGATTTGTATTAATTTTTCTCTTATTCTGTGCAGCCACTCACCTATCACTGTTGGTCCTGCCTTTATATGCTATTATTTCCTGCAGGGAGTATCAATGATCAATATATCATTTTGATCAGAAGATTTAAATTCTTCTCTATATTCCCAATCACTCTTTTCAAAACTACCACGAGAAGCTGATTCTGCTTCCCTTTTCTAGTAGGATATAGTGGCTGCTACCCAAAAGAAATACAAAACTCAGCCCATCAAGATCGGGGCAAGATGTATTCATGTGACAATCACATAATGAGCTGTGAAATCATGATTTTTAATGAAACTCCGCTGTCTGCTATACAGATTAGAGTATGTCATCCTCATGAACAAGCAGAAACATTTCTAGATTGATTGAGCCATCTTTTCTGAAGCAGTTTCTCCATTTATTTTGCAGAGGCCTTTAACCCCTAAGAATAGTAGCTGATTGTAATTGCATAAATGGCATAATATTTGAGAGACCTATGGAGAACTTGTGTAGAACTGAAGCCTTTCTTTAAGCAGAGCCTGCCATTGTACATAGTTCTTATTCATCATTCCTGATTTCATTAGTAAGGGTATTTGTATGGAAATGGATTAAGGTTTATAGGTTTATTTTATTGTGCTGTAGATTGTGCTGTAATTATACCACTGATGGATTGTGTTAAACTGGTTCGTGGGATGCTTTCAAAACACATCAGACTCTGGAAGTGTGGTGGTCTACAAAATCTGCTTTTTTGGTGTCCCACCTGGAGTTTTCGAGAGAGTCTGCCTCACTTAGCACACCCACATCTTCCAACACATATCATTTTTCTCTTTGTTTTTAGGCTTAAAGAACATTAACTTGGCTGAGGTAAATATACTTAAAAGACCCTCCAAACCCACTTATATATATGTTGATAAAAAGCAAGCAAAATTGAATAAAAAGCAGAAAGAGCATGAATAACAAGTATTACTATATGATTTGTTTTTATTCTAACCTCTGACATTGTTGAATAAGAAATTCTTTGCAGGGTAGAAGCATTATAGTGAATGTTTGGATTACAGAGGTGTGAAAGTTTTGGTGTGGATTCTGGTTAATATCTTTCTAAGGTGGTCTATGATTTCCAAGGAACTGACAAAGGACAATTTGAAAAAGAATATTTCATCAAGGAGTCATTTGACAAAAACTTATTTATGCCTCATCTATGCATGTCTGATCTCACCTCTCTTATTCTTCAGTTTAGAAAGATGGCATAAAAGTTTTATCAGCTCACATAATTTTAAAGTCTAAAATCAGTTTCTTAGCATATCTGAACATAAGGACTATAGCCTCTGTCACTTGTTTTATTCAAAAGGAAATGAGCCTGGTCTGGGCATGGTGGCTGAGGCTTGTAATCCCATCTCTTTGGAGGCCGAGGTGGGTGGATCACTTGGGGTCAGGAGTTCGAAGCTAGCCTGGCCAACAAGGTGAAACCTCTTCTCTACTGAAAATGTAAAAATTAGCCAGTTGTGGTGGCATGCACCTGTAATTCCAGCTACTCAGGATGCTGAGGCAGGAGAATCACTTGAACCGGGGAGGTGGAGGTTGCACTGAGCTGAGATGGCACCACTGCCCTCCAGCCTGGGCGACAGAGTGAGACTCTGTCTAAAAAAAAAAAAAAGAAAAAGAAATGAGCCTGATAAGGTGAGACAGAGTAGAATGAAAGAGGGAATAGTGCGTAGTCCTTTCTTCCAAGCACCAAACTTGTATATCCAATAATCTATCCCAATATCTCCATGTAGGTATAAAATATGCATGTGGAATTTTATCAGTTCAAAAAGAATAAAAAATATCTTGATTTCTGCACCAAGGTCTGTTCCTACCATTACAACCCCAGAATCCATTTCTTCTCTAGTTTGTCCCATTTCAGCAAATGACATAAACATTTCTTGGACAAAAACACACACTTCATCTTTCATCACTTTCAAATATGTTTTCTCCAATATAAGATCAAGTCTTCTTGGCCCTAATTTGAAAATCAATCTCAAATTGACAAAGTTTCTCAGCTTTACACAAAACATTTTAGTCTAAGCAACAATGATCTCTCTACTGGAGTATTGAAATAACTTCCCTTTTTTGTATGTATTCTAACTATTCTATGTCTATGGTACATTCTCTATCTGGAAGCCAGAGTAATCCTTTAAAATTGTAAGAATATGTCAGCTCCTCTGTGTACCTGAGTGTGCGTAGGGCCAGTGGAATGCAATGACAGAATAAATTCTAGACCTTGGCCTGCAGCCTGCCCATCTCCACCATCTCTCTACCTCCCCGATCATAATCTCGACCTTGCTCTCATTTGCTTATTATTCTTCAAAAACACTGGCCTTCTTGTCATTGCTGGGGCGTACTCAGTTCATTTGTGCCATAGCAATTTACATTTCCTGAAACACCTACTTGGAATATTATTTTCAACATCTTTATCCATCTTGCTTCCTTTTGTGGGAATGCTACCCACATACGCAAATGTTACTATCCCACAGATGCCTTTACAAACACCATATCTATAATCGTGGCCCTTCTGCCCCTTTTATGTAATTTCCTGTTTTTTACCTCATAGCATTTACCTCCATATATAAAAGTTCCAGGAAGATGAAGATTTTTGCATCATTCACTGGTGTTCATTAACTCCTAATGTAGTGTCTTGGCACTCAATAAGTATTTGATGAATTAATGACCAAATAAGTGAATGAAGAAAAAAAGTAACACTGGAATTCAAATTTTTAAAACTTGAATAACAGTAAATAAAAAGAAAAGTCTAGGAAGATCTGAGAAAACAGAAAGGGAAATATTAAATATGGGAGATCCTTGACTTCTCTTCCCTGACTAGGTATCCCCGGAAGATATTCAGTGCTTCCTAAAAAAACAAACAAGTCATCAAACTGGCATCTGGGAATGAGGGGGAAAGCAAAGAAGAAGTGGAATCAATTAGAAGCTGCAGACTGTCCCTTTAGCAAATGACTGAATGCTAAATTTAATTGGATGTGCTCCACTAGAGAAAATAGTCTACTCATTAAAACATCAATACTTGAAGTTCCAAGCAATCTGGCATCTTTTTTGAATTACAATATGTGCAAAAGAAAGGCTCCTACAATATTTTATCCCAAAGGTAGTTTTTACCCACAATTTATACTGGTTGTGCAATCTGTGAAGATAAGAATTTTCTAGATATTGATCATCCGGTTTTGAATCAATGTTACAAGCATATTCATATTTGTGAAACTGATAGATTATTATATCTTACTCCCCTGAGCTTTAAGTCAATTTCAAACAAATGTTTTCGTATCTTTTGTATTTCGAGTTGAAACTCAACATGAAAGAGCAGATTTGAGCAAAGGAAAGAATACAAGAAGTTCAAAACCCTGGGTTCTTGTGCCTGGTTTAAACTTTAGTAACATCTAAACTTTTTACTAGTCCTTCAAACTCAAGTTTCCTATATACACATTAGAAATTGTTCACAAATCTGTTGTGAAGATCAATGAGACAACATTTATGAGTGAATTTTATAAATTTTAAAATATTAGAAATGTTTTAACAATAAATATTAAATAAGTGCAGAAGTAATCACAGTAACTTTGATTTAAAAGATTTACATAACATTTTGGAAGTGATAGGTAAATGTTGTTCTAGGGTCATCAAAATTCTACAATACATCTCCTAAGTATTGCTCCCATCATAGTGATCTTGTCACATTGATATTGCTTCCCCCAAACATGTCAGGCTCATTCTCACCTTGAAGCTTCTCATTTGCTGTTCCTTCTTACTAAACATATCTTTCTCCAGGTGCCTTTGTTCTTTGCTAGATATAGGATGAACTTCAGATAATTTACTCTCAGAAAGACATTCCTTGGCAAGCTTATATGAAGAACTAGCTCACTCTTATATATACCTTCACAAATACATGATTGCTAGCAAATTTCACATTTCCATCTTGTATAGATTTAGAAATCCTTTGCACTATCTGAAATCATCTTTCTTATGTGTGTACTGATTATTGTTTGTTGCTATAACCACTCTTTACAAAAGACTATAAATTTCATGAGAGCTCTTATTGACCTCTATATTAACAGTCTGAGATTCATGTTACGGAAAAAAGAAAGATAGAAAAGGAAGAAAAAAGAAAGAAGAAGGACGAAAAGAAGAAAGGAAGGAAGAAAAATATTAAATTGGAATAAGTTTGTGAAGAGTTGATGACATTATTTGGTATACCATTAAGGCTTAACAAACGATAGTTATAATAATTATGACTTTTTGCTCTTGATGTAAGCGTTGTGTAGGTTCATTCCTCAAAAGACAGGAACATAAATCTTAAGTTTTAGCTTGAGCATCATTGTTGCTACTAAATTCCTAGAAATAGTTAATGTTCTATTTAGCATTTAGCTGTTACCCAGTTACCAATGAAATGATCAGCAATGCCATAGACAACACCATCAGGACCACATGTGGGAGCTTATAGACTGAAATGTGAGGAAGAAAATTAATTTTTAGAATCTAGAATTTCTGAACCATTATGTAAGGGTATATAGATTGACTTTGGAAATTTCAAAATGCATTTGTTTCCTTTAAGCATTTAATTGTGTATTACAAATATATATTAAGGTTATTGTGGTGTTTTACTCGAGAGAAGGGTCTATTCATATTTAATTATAAGTTAGATTGTTTCGGTTTTTGCATCCTTGAAGAAATTTCAAATTTCTTTGCTTTTGAGCCATATATGAACTCAAATCCCCTGGTTGTCATTACATGTATTTAAAGAATAAATTTCAAAAGTAGTCTTACTAGACATAAATTTTTCATCACTTACTGTGAATAAGGCATGACAGAATTTATGGCAAAAACATTCAAAAAGCAATTTAGAGAGAGATGATAAGATGATTGAATAAATAATTAGAATCCAGTAAGAGTCTTATTTTAAAATAATACTTATGATAATGAATTATTAAAAGATAATACCATCAATGTTAATATTTATTATTTTTACTTTTCTGTATGTCATTTTGAAACATTTAGAATATTGATCAGGGAGATATGTGATGGCAGTCACTCTCCTTTTTGTCAGGCAATTCTCTCTATTATGGGCATACGTGGAAGGCAGAATATGGGATAAAACTCACACTTCATTTTCTACACTGACTTATTCAAAACCTCTCTATGTCTCAACAGGGTAGGTTTTTCTGATGACTCAGCATAGACTAAGTAATTTGGAAGAGGTTCAAAATGTATTAAAATAGGTTATTTCTAGAGAAGTAGTAATTTATAAATGAAATACTTATTGTAAGTATTAAAGGTTTAATTTAAAGAAAAACTATTGGTAGGAGAATCATCTTGAATCATTATGGTATAGTGCTAAGTGTACTGTGTTACATATATTTTTGAGCTAAGTAATAACCGAATTAATATTTGAAACTGCTGAAAACTTTTTCCAGTGACTGTACCAGAGAGAGGTTCACATAGGCAAGACTTCTGAGGAAGAATAAAGAAAACATTATTTCATGATTTGTTCTTCTAAGCTTCAGTTGCTTTGTATTTAGCTGATTTGGTGCTTATCATTTAGTTTCTTTTTGTCATTTACCTCCATAATTATTTTTACCTTTAATAGGCCTCCTTCTTTGGTCAGCTTCTTCATTTCAAAGACTACAGACTTCTAGGAAATCATTCTTGAATAAATCCTGCAGGAGATCCTTAAGTTACTCTTTCCTTCATTAATTTTCATTAAGAATTCTTTAAGGATTTACTTGAAAGAATCAGGTGTACTACCCCATATGACTTCATCAGTTGGGATTCAGTATTTGAATAATTACATTTGACTTATAGGTAGAGCTTCAGGTTATGATTTTGAGATTTTAGTGTTCTTTTTATTCTTTATAGCCCCTGTTCAGGAGTTAAAAAGATGAAGATATAACACAGACAAAATCAAAATTTTTCTAAATTTCCATTAGACATAAGTAAGGACATTGAATTACATAAAGCTAGCCTAAGTGCTCATTGGAAACCAAATACAAGATAAAACTTACTCTTTTGAGTTCCAAAGAGCTTAGAGGACAGCAAGTTTCAGCTTTTCTATACTTCCCAATTTGCATTTTTTGAAGCCATAAATATGTTTGTTCTTAGAACCCTTGTACAGAAATGATATCAATACTATTATTATTGCCTGCTATTTTTTTGCACATAGTAAGCTAATAAAAGATTCGGGTAATGTATTTAAGTATAAATGCTTTAGCTGTGTAAATTTACCTGGTGAAATAACAGTAAAGCCTCTAGCAGGCATCAGTGATACACGTTTATGCTACTGAAATATATTTGGGTCAAGGATTTATTTTGTGCATATACATGAAGTCATTTGTATATGGATATATTTGTTCATAATTAAAAATGTTAAGCATTTTGAGCAATATTAAGATGAATTCAAAATAGTTACTGCAAACAATGTAAGACGAGAGCAATCTATATTAAGGCAGAATTTAACACAGGATTATCAAAGGAATTTAACACAGGATTATCAGAATGAGGAAGAATTTGGAAGGATACATCATCTGGGTGAAATTTTGAGTTAATATTTTAATAATTGAAGTTAATAAGGAAGAGCAAATAACCAGGTTGAGGGGGTGGCATAAACAGCACAAGTTATGTAATGAACCCTAACCGGAAAATGCAAGAAATAGAAGATGTGGGAACAACTCCTCCTACCTAATATCATGGGTTGGAACACTTTAACACCATTTCTGCAGTCTATTATTTGACGTTATTATCTTTGTTTAGTTAAGTAATATCCAGTTTATTACTCTTGTATATATTTAATGTTTGCTTACATTTTCTAGTATTTTTTTTATTTTTTCTGTGCCTGAGACCTGTTATCTGGAATCTTTCCTTCTGCCAGAAGAACTAGTTTCCTTTAATGAAGTTCTGATAGTGATGAATGCTTTGTTTTTGTTTCTTTGGTATGTCATTTTTCTATCATCATTCTTTGACCTTTAATCAGTAGAGCTTGCGTTTTTATAGTTATAAGCATTGATTTATTTGGATGTTTTGTGGTTTCTGATTATCTTGTCTGTGCTAAGTTTCTCTTTCTCTCTCCCCGTTCTCTTTCCCTCATCTGATTTGACTGTTTGAGAATGGCTTTAACCAGTGTTTTCTTCTTTACTAGAGTGGTAGTGAGGTTCTCGAATTCTGAAACTTTATGGCTGAACTTTACGACTAACCATTAAATATGTGTCCTAACTTATCAAATTCTAATGTCAGTCAAGGCCATTATTTTCCTTTTGGATAGCACAAAAATGTTGTAGAATTTAAGCCTTTTACTCTCCTCCTAAATTATATAGTATTGCTTTGGTTGTTTCAACTCTTATAGATTTATACTTCAATTTTATTTTCTTGAGATAGAGTCTTGCTCTGCCGAAGCTGGAGTGCAATGGTGCAGTCTCGGCTCACTGCAACCACTGTCTCCCGGGTTCAAGCAATTCTCCTGCTTCAGCCTCCTGCCTAGCTGAGATTACAAGTGCACACCACCATGCACAGCTAATTTTTAAATTTTTATTAGAAATGGGATTTCACCTTGTTGGACAGACTGGTCTTGAACTTCTGACCTCAGGTGATCCACCCACCTTGGATTCCCAAAGTTCTGGATTACAGGCATGGGCCACCGTGCCAGATCTATATTTTAAAATATATATATGCACATATATTTTTGATGTATATACTTAATGTTTATTGTTATATGCATTAATTATCTGATCTTCATTCTGTTCTGCAATTTTTTCTATTGGAGTCATTTTCTGTGTGACTGAAGCATTTAGAATTACTTTTAATGTAGGTCTGAGGATGGAAAATACTTTTTTGTGTGTATGTCTGAAATGTCCTTATTTCCCCTTTATTATTGAAGAATATTTTTGCTGACAATTAAATTCTAAATAGGCACTTGTGCTTTGCTTTCTGTGATTTTTTACATTGCCATTCCACTTTCTCAGGCTTTCATTTTTCCTGTTGTGAGGTTAGACGTCAAACTTTTGTTTCTTTGAAAGTAGAGTTTCATTTTTCTCTTGTTCTTCTTAAAATTTTTTATTTTTTTTGCTTTTTATTCTGGCTTATTATGATATATCAGATTGTGGATTCATTTTGATTTGTCCTTCTTGGAAAATTTTGTAGGTTTTAAAATGGATAATCAATGACTTTTAGGTCTGCAAAATCTTCAGTTGTAGTCTTTTCAACATTTATCTGAACTTATCTTTATCCCCAGTTTTCCTTCTAGGAATATTCAACTTCTTTTATTCTATTTTCTATATCTCTTAACTTCTCTTTATGTTTACTAGGTCTTGTCTTTCTGAACTGAATTCTTGACTTACATATTCCAGTTCACTAATTTCCTTTTCTGCTTTGTTTAATTTACCATCAAACATGTTCATTGAGTTATTAAATTTGACTTTTTTCATTTCTAGAATTTTTATTTGCTATACCACTTCATATTTTCCTCTCCCTGCTCATATGTTCAATCTTACTGCTTACTTTTATAGTTGATATGTTTTCTTTTGTTTTATAATGTTGATCCAATGTTTTCAATATTTTAAATTCAGTGTATGTCTTTTTCTGTACTCTATATTTTTCTCCCAGGTCTCATTCCTATTGTCTTATTTCATTTTGTGGCTGGTTGTCTTTGGGTGCTGATCCTTTCCTTTAATGTCTGTGCCACTTTCCTGAGGCCTGGAATTAATATGCCCTTTTTCAAAGAGATGAGTCTTTAATTTTGCTAGATGTCTGGGGAAACTGCCATTTTGGGACTACCTAAAATTAAGCTTATGATTTGAGATGCTCTGGCCCACCCAAATTACATATAAACCAAGAAAAAGTCAAATGCTGGCAAAACTTCTCAACAATATTTTGTTCTTCTACTTGCTCCTCATGCTAGAAGCAGGACCAAATATTATTTTCATTGCTTAATTTTTAGAGAGAAAGATAAGTCATTTTTATATTTGCTCATTCCTGGAATTCCAACTTAATGTAAGGGAGGGTATTCTATAAGACTCTCACCTCTGGTGAGGCTACTCTTGGATGGCACAGCAAAGTCTGCAAGGATGGCACAGCAAAGTCTGAGAGAATGGTATTTGTTGATGCTAGCAGGTGTGCTTCAGTACTTTGCCTCAGTTAATACCTTTTCGACCTACAAATTTGATGATGGGGGTTGTCAGTTATTATGGTTATCATTATTATTATTTTGGCAGAGTCTCACTCTGCTGCCCAGGCTGGAATGCAGTGGTATGGTCTTGGCTCACGCAACCTCTGCCTCCTGGGTTCAAGCAATCCTCCTGCTTCAGCCTCTAGAGTAGCTGGGACTACAGGTGCTCAACACCATCCCGGGCTAATTTTTGCATTTTTAGTAGAGATGGGGTTTCACCATATTGTCCAGGCTGGTCTCAAACTCTTGGGCTCAAGTGATCCACCTGTCTTGGTCTCCCAAAGTGTTGGGATTACAGGTGTGAGCCACTGCGTCTGGCTGGGGTTTGTTAAATTCTAATTCATTTCAATAACTGCCTTTGGAGACTCAGTGGGAAAATATAGGAGGGGAATGAGGGATAAAAGACTACCTATTGGGTATAGTATACACTGCTTGGATGGGGAGTACAATACAATCTCAGAAATCACCACTAAAGAACTTGTTTGTGTAATCAAAACCACTTGTACCCCCAAAACTATTGAAATAAAAATTTAAAAAATTCTAATACATGTCAGAAGAGAGATGATTAGGATAACTTCATTTATTATAATGCAGTTTTCATTGGTGGCTTACTCTTCCCTTTCTAATCACCCATTTCTTTAATTATTTTCACATATCAACAAATTTTATGACTTTTCCTCTTGCTTAAAATTCACAGCTTCTTTACAAAAACAAAACAAAAACAAACTAATGAGATCTGTTGAGTAACTCTGATTTTTTTCTTTTCTTTTCATTTTGCCCTAATCTTGTCTCATTATTCCCTTTCCTCTTTTAGCAGTTAAATGAATTAATTCTTAGGAGTTTAACGATCACCATTTTACACTATATTATCTTTTCTCCATAAGATATTTCTCATATTTGTGTGGTTCATATTTTTTTTTACTCAGCAGTGATTTATAATTTGTGACATTTATGTTTGCTTTGAAATACAAAAATTAGTATATGCTTACTGTGGAAAACCAGAGGAATATCCATAATATTTTAACACAACTGCTGCTAATATTTTGTACTATCTATTTTCATCTTACTTTTAGTAAGCCATTTGTTACAGAGCTGTTAAGCATAAGGTGATATTATTTTTCTCTTCTTTTTTAACATAAGTAAATGCTCACTCAGTAATATTGTATCCCCTGGTTTGATACTGACATTTAATAATTAGTGCATAATATGCCATTACCTGGTAGGCTCAAGTTAGAAGCCAGTGCTTTGAAGATAGTTTATCTGGATTTGACTTCTAAATCATCACTTATATCATCTGTAATTGTAGGCAGATTTTTCAAGCTGTTTGGAAGTCATTTCCTTCATATATTAAATAAGGATATTAACTGTGGTATTAGGCTGGGCGTGGTGGCTCATGCATGTGAATCTCAGCACTTGGCTAAGGCAGGAGGATCACTTGAACTCAGGAATTCGAGACTAGCTTGGGTAACCGTGAGATTAAGTCTCCACAAAAACTAAAAATAAAAAATAGCCAAATGCGGAGGTGTGTGCTTGCAGTCCCAGCTACTTGGGAGGCTGAGGTGGGAGGATCATTTGAGCTCAGGAAGGAGGTTGAGGCTGTGGTGAGTCAAGATCATGCCACTGCACTCCAGCCCAAGTGACAGAGTGAGATTCTCTCTCAAAATAATAAGAATACATAAAATAAAGATTGTGATAATTTTCTTAACAGAAGTTACCAAAAAAAGCCTTTAAATCAGCGGCATTAGATAATACATGTAAAACACAGGGATGTATCTCACCTGGCATTCTATTTGTCATTTTTAATATTCAAAAATTTGAATGGGGGTATATGATAATGCTCAGAGTTTTTGGATTTGAGATGTTATATGCATTATTGTTTCCCAAATGTTTAAGTAGAAAACTAAGGCAAAGATGAGTTGCAATTCTTCTCTTTTTGGAATTGTATGGCTCATCAGATTAAGAAGTTAGACTAGGCATTTTGAGCAGAATTTTGTTGCTTGTGTGGGGAGAGTAGGGGAGTGTCTTCTCAGTGCAACATCATTTTATGTCTCAGTTTTCCAACACTGGTTCAGCTGATAATCAGGAATTTTCTTTTCTTCATATAACGTTGTACATGGAATCTATAAGGATACTTAATAATTATATCATCACTCATTCATAGCTCTGCTCTTAATGGAATTCTTTTTCTCCATATGTAGTGCATCTGTAACTATCTCAGTGTATGCCACATGGACAGATTCGATTACTTCTGAAAACTCCTTTTTCACAGACAGTAAATATCTACTCTGTGGTGTAATCAATGTTGATGTTTTTGTTTGCTGAAGGAACAGCACAAGTTGAGCAAAGAAGCCTCTCTCACTTGTATAAAACACGAGGCAATCACAGCTAGAAAGCATCTTAGAAGTCATCTCAGTTTTCAGGTGATAAAAGGGAACTTCTGAGATTTTTTCCCCATCACAGTAGGTGACTGTACCTGACTAGTTACCTCTATCATTCAGAAGGGCTGGTTACCTTTTATCTTGACAATTTTAGTTTGGTTACTTCATGTGTCTTATTGTGTTATCTTATCAGTGATTCAAAAGACTCCTATAATCTCCCTGAATCTTCAATTCTGAATCATAATAAGTTTCCCACAGCACTTTCCCCTTTGAAGAATTGTTTAAGGGTTTCTAAATTCTTCCTAGATTTTCTACCACATTTACAGATACCCATTTCGATTTCCATTACTCAAGAAGGTATACAAATAGTTAAAAAATCTCAAAATGCGAGCCCAGTGATTTTTTAAAATTTTCAATTGTTGAGCATATTTGGGTTAAATCCACCCTGAAATGCCTTTTGGACAGCCACTTCCACTAGTTGTTTTGATAAAGCTTCTTTTGCTTTGTTCACACACAGGCCACAGATGTGAAATTTGGCTGTACCATTTAGAAAGATTTTGGCAGCTTGTAACAGAAGTTCACTACTCAAATTGACTTAAACAAAAGGAAAATATATTACCTCACTAATCAAGAAGTCAAACTGAAGCATGGCATATTTGGTAAATAACAATAAAGCTGTTGGAAAAATAATACTAAAAAATATAGTGGTTAAAGTAAGAAAGCTCCTTTTCACTGGGCCTTTGAGAGCAGGTAAATGGCTTTGTTATGGCCAGGTGCAGTGTCTCACGCCTGTAATCTCAGGACTCTGGGAGGCCAAGGCAGGCGGATCACAAGGTCAGGGGTTCAAAATTAGTCTGGCCAACATAGTAAAAACCCATCTCTACTAAAAATATAATAGTTAGAGAGGCGTGACATGCCTGTAGTCCCAGCTACTCAGGAGGCTGAAGCAGGAGGATCACTTGAACCCAGGAGGTGAAGGTTGGAGTGAGCTGAGACTGCGCCATTGTACTCCAGCCTGGGTGACAGAGTGAGACTCCATCTCAAAACAAAACAAAAAAAAAGTGGCTCTGCTCTATGAAGTCATTCCCCCCAAAATTCTTTCTGTTTTGATACTCCAAGATCCTATGATTTTATCATCATTCTTCTGCTCATTTCTGGCTTACTAGCTAAATATATATGTTCCAGCTCATAGGTGAAAGTATCAGGAAGTACAAAACAGGCAATTTCCTTTTAAAGAGGAGGTAGTATGAAAGTTGAAGATCGTGCCAGTTCTGTTCACATTCTATTTCCAAGGACTCATTCTCAAGGCCACGTCTAGCTGAGAAAATCGTTGGCCTAATAAAATGGAAGTGAAATTTATTACTAAACGGAAGAGGGGAGAGCGGATACTAAGATGGGAGAGAGAACTAGCAGCACCAGCCACAGGCAGCTTTCACTGTGTATTGACGCAGCAGCTCATTTATGTCAGCTTCCGTCCTTTGCTACTCTCTGCCATCAGTGATGTGTGATTTTTTTCCCGTATGCAGGTTTTCCTCATTGTCTTAGGAAAGCCACCAATGATGCGAGCACTGTCTAAAAATGGGATATTCATGGGGGAAAAAAAAGACGATTCTTTTTTGTGGGATTTTATTTCAGAAATGATTTAACTGTATTAGAAGCCTCTCGGCAGACTTCCTCCCAGGGTTATATGCCTATTGATGGATCCATAAAGAAAACTTGAGCATTATAATTGATTAGAGCAGTCAGTATAAATTGCTAAGCTGAGACTGGCCCATGGCACCTCTGTTACAGAGGTAAGGTGTCAATACTTAAACAAACCTAAAATTCTACTTTCCAGAAAAAAGGGAAAGGATGGATAGAAGGCAATCACTGCTTACTAAACAAGTACAACTTCCTAGTTTAAAGCTGTTCCAGGAATCTTATAATCACTTTTTCCCCCACAAATAAAGAAATGAAAGTCCAGATAGTTTAACGGACTTGAACAAGGTCATATAGCAAGCTAATGGCTGAACTGTATAATGTCATTTTTTCAAAAGCCCCAAACAAATGTGCATATAAATAAACAGTGCAATCTATGTTTCAACATACGCTTATGCTGATAAAGCAACAACTACGTAAGTTTGTACACATGAATGAACATAATTCATTGTAACAATTTCTCAAAGAGGCCTTAAAAATAACTGTGTTCAAGTTGTAATTTTCCACTTCTGGTCCTGGAGAAAAACCAGTGCTGTTCTCTGTGACTTCTATCAGGTCCAGACATGGAAATAGTATGGTTACTTAAATCAAATGGTGGTGATTCTGCAACTATTGCACACCAGCTGTGAAGGGGAAAATGTAAGTGGGGAGGGAATGTGAGGGACAAGAATTCCACATAAGGAAAATGAAGGCATAAAATTACAGTGGATGCTGGAGAAAAATGAGAAATGAGGAGAGACATAATGGACAGTAGTATTGAAAATATTTATGAGGTAGATGGGTTTACATTTCTGGTCAGCGCAATTTGTAAGGACAGACTGAGCATCAGAATGGATGTCACAGTAGAGGAGTCAGAGTGACCAAGACAAAGCGGGGGAACAAATGTTAAGACAAGAGGGAAAGAAGGAAGGGCACTGGCCTTATGAAATGGGCTGGAGAGTTGAAAAATATATAGTTGAGCCCTACTGGACTCATAGAAGCCTCTCTCAGATTACCCTTGCATTAAAGTTCAAGATTCTCTTTGAAGAGGGAGGGAAACCTTTAGGAGCTTTTTAGAAGAGATGAAAATGTTATCATTGGGAAAAGATAAACTGGACATGTGTGTAGATGAATAAGAAGTAAAGAGAAGGAAGTCAATTAAAGCAGTTAAGAAACACTGCAGTCATCAAGGGTAAAGTCTTTGTTTTGTTTTTGACAGAGAGTTGAACTACTCTGACAGGCACAGTTGAAAACAGAACACAAAGGTGAACATGTTTAAAAAGTGGTAGCAGCAGGTCACAATACACCTCCAGAAGTCCTCATTTGAAGTGATGTGTAAACATATCTTAGCTCTACAGAAGACAGAGCTTTTGCCACTTCATCGGGTAGCAAATCTCCCATCACTAAATGAGTTCACAGGTTAGAAGGACACCTGAGAAAGGCAGCTTTATCTTAACATCTGCATTCAACGTGGTTGAGTGGAAAGAAATAATCAATACAATCTTCTTTCATCTCTATCATGCAAATATATTGTGACCGTAATGTGGAAATGTGTCCTCAGATAGAATATTTTTTTTCTGTTTTTTTGGGATAGAGTTCCACTCTTGTTGCCCAGGCTGGAGTGCAGCGGCACGTTCTTGGCTCACTGCAACTTCTGCCTCCCGGGTTCAAGCGATTCTCCTGCTTCAACCTCGTGAGTAGCTGGGGTTACATGCGCCCACCACCACACCTATTTTTTTTTTTTTTTTGTATTTTTAGTAGAAACAGGGCTTCACCTTGTTGACCCAGTTGGTCTCAAATTCCTGATCTCAGCCATCCACCCTCCTTGGCCTCCCAAAGTGCTGAGATGTCAGGTGTGAGCCACCATGCCCAGCCAGATAGATTTTAACTAATAAAATACAGTAGGCTGGGCACAGTGTCTCATACCTGTCATCTCAGCATGTTGAGAGGCCAAAACAAGTGGATTGCTTGAGCTTAGGAGTTTGAGACCAGCCTGGGTAGCATAGTGAGACCACCTTCTCTATATTAAAAACAATCAGTAAAAATACCTATAAGAATCTATAATAAAATATGCATGTTTTCTAAATGTGCATACTAAAGAGAAGAAAGAGAGAGAGAGAGAGGAGAGGGAGTGAGAGAGACAGAGAGACAGATGTTGTATGAACTAGATGTAATGTACATACTTTGAATCAGTGGTTGTCAACTAAAGGCAGTTTTGTTCCCCAGTAGTCATTGGGCAATGTCTGGAGATATTTTTGCTATTCACAACAGGGGAGGTGCTACTAGCATATAGGAGATAGAGACAATAAAGCCCCCTATCTGTCTCCCCACCAAGAAAGCATTATGTAGCTCTAGATGTCAATAGTACTGAGGTTAAAAAATCCTGCTTTAAATGAAAAGGTGCACTGGCCACTCAATCATCAGTCTTGTTTGGCTTCAAATTGTGTATGCTGTTGGTCACATATTGTGCCGATTTATAGATCCATGCGTGAGGGGTACAGGAGTTAGCTTATTTCCCCAGTGCATGCTGCAAGTAAAGCACTGAAAATAAAAAGTGTCTAAGATATTAAAATAAGATGGCATTCTTCTCACTGTGAATGACTTTTTATTCTATTTCATTATTAAAATAGGTTCTTCTTCCCAGAGGCATAACATTACTTCAATGTGACATCTCATTTAAAATTGTGCTTGAGAACAGCCAATAGTAGTGTTGTACCTGGTATTATAATTTGGCTCAAAAGCTAAAAACTGGCCAAATTTATTAACATTTTATATAAAATTGATTAGTGTCTGAAAAAAAATCATAAATTAGAGAGACACCTTTCAAAAGGTATTTAAATCCCACCACAATAAAAGTATCCTTTAAGTTCAATAGCAAATTTGATATTAATACAAACCTTGTTGACTATTCAGTAAGGAGGACTTTTTGACAGGGAAGTTCATTAAAATGCCTGGAAATGATTGTATAGCAAAGTAGAGGATTTTCTAGTGTGACAATCATTAGAAAAGACTTTAGAAATTGCCTAGTTTTTAGTGATGAAACCATTCAGAAAAAAGAAGAATAGAGCCTCACATTTGATATTGGCAGTTTATTTGCAGACTAGAATCCAGCCATTCCAACTACCAGCCCAGCGCTCCTTCCAGGCCCTCTGCTCAGTTTCAGAGCACTCACCTTTCCAAGGGATTGTCTAGTGCAAGGTCTCCCTGGGGTGTCATTTGCAGTAACTGGAACTGAGAGATGCTCAAGAAGAAAATGAAAAAAGAAAACAAAAAGGAACTTTTTACAAAGTCCTGATAAATCTTAGAAACATGGCACACTACAGCTCCTCCAGAGTATATCTGGTCCACATTTGCATATGAAAAGGACATAAATTCATTGAAATTAAAAGGGTAGTTAACTAAAAAGACAGCCAACTTTGTTTTTATTAACTTGAATATGAGATTCTAAGTTTATGGAGCACAGGTTCACGTTCCATGGTCCACAGCTTCTTGTGCAAGGTGAAGACCAGCCACGCTCTGTTAGGCTCTATGTCTTAAACCTGTCCCCTCTGTCTGAAGTGACTTTCCCTCTTTTCCTTCTAGGCCTGCTGACAAGTGTCACGTCTTCTAAGAAGCTTTCTGCATCCCCTCCTGGCTTAAGTCTTCCTTCTCTACTTTTAAGTGTCCTCTGAAGAGATCTATTATAAAACATATCACACTATAAACGCAATCCCAGTAAATAAAATTTGTACTTTTTCTTCAAGTATCTTTAGAAAAGAAAACCCAAGGCTTATTTGTGAATGTAACTTTTCCTCTTAGACAATATTATATTTTCTGGCTGGGCGTGATGGCTCACAACCATAATCTCAGCATTTTGGGAGGTCAAGGTGGGCAAATCACATGAGGCTAGTAGTTAGAGACCAGCCTGGATAACATGGCGAAACCCTGTCTCTACTAAAAATACAAAAATTAGCCTGGTATGGTGGTGCACACCTTTAGTCCCAGCTACTTAGGAGGCTGAGGCATGAGAATCGTCTGAACCTGGGATGCGGAGGTTACAGTGAGGCAAGATGGTGCCACTGCATTCCAGCCTGGGTAACAGAGTGAGATTCTGTCTCAAAAAAGAAGAACAACAAATTTTCTATTACTTTGATCTTTCTATTATTCTGCCAACAAAATATGTGTTCAATTGATTGCACTCGAGTTGAAAATTTCTGATGTCTTTCATATTGTACCCATTTATATATGTGTGTAAGTGTATATAAGTTATATATTTTAAGACTGAGCTATTTAACTGTCAAATATAACAGAAGTTAGAGGACTGGTTTGGTTCACTTTAATTTTACTAACCTTTTTCTAATAATCCACAGGAAGTTATGATGTGTTTACATTTTTGTCAAATTCATGGTTCTTTGAAAAGATAGGTGTTCCTAATCCATCTGCCTCTGTATGTGAGCCTATAGCCCCTATCAGGCTAATCCTGCAGTGCTTTGACAAGCTTGCAATCTAAGGATCTAGGAGTGATAGAATGGATATACTAAGCTATATAAACAGCAAAGAAGAAAAGCAGCTTGAATGTGCGTTAAATGTGATAAATTTCAGTAGCAAGGTATAAAATGTATTATTTTAGTGTTTTTCCAGTTGGATTGAATTAAAACAACTTTCTCTCTGAGGAATTTGTTCTGGTCTCCCATGTTCCAACAACACCAGTGGGTTGCCTTGTGTATTGTGACGTGGTATTAAATAAATACAACAGGAAACATGAACCTCACCCGGACCTGCCCACTGGACTAAAAGAAATTGCACCGTTTTCAATCCTTTTCATAGCAATTACCGCCCACTTTTGCTTAACTTCCACTCTTTCTGTTACTTTAATTTTACACGTTTCTGAACATAAGGATTTATCACTTTTTTTTTTTTTTGAGAAAGAGTCTCGCTCTGTAACCAGGCTGGAGTGCGGTGGTGCAATCTCGGCTCACTGCAACCTCTGCCTCCTGGGTTCAAGCAATTATCCTGCCTCAGTCTCCCGAGTGGTTGGGTTACAGGTGTGTACCTCTATACTCAACTGATTTTTGTATTTTCAGTAGAGATGGGGTCTCACCACATTGGTCAGGATGGTCTCGATTGCTTACCTCATGATCCACCCGCCTCAATTTCCCAAAGTGCTGAGATTACAAGCATGAGCCACGGAGCCCAGCCTTATCACATATTTTAAACTGTGGCTTGCCTTTGAAATTAATAGCTAAGCCTGACTTTCTGATTTTGACCCTTGGCTCTCTCTCAAGGATTCAGTCTGTTCCCAATCAGAATGCTTTGTGGAAAATATTTGTTTTATAAAGCCTTAGGCTATGGTTTTACTCCAGTTCCATGTAGTACAAGGAAATTTCGAAGACTCATCCAGTCATTTCATCACATTTCTCTGGGTATAGTCCTCCAGGACAACGACACATAGGTGAAAATCTATTACATTTTTGAAGACCACCCTTAACTCTTTTAAGCAAATAATTTTAGAACTTTTTGTGGAAGCTTAGTTCGTTATTTAACTGTCTTCCCTGCTACTGCAGACCTTTTCTCTATGGTTTCAGTCTTTTTTGCAACTACTGGCTCCTTTTTACCCTTTAAGGGATTATGGAAGAACTGAAGCAAAAGAGGCAGTTATCTTAAGGCAGTAGATCTTCAAGCGTGGCCCCTGGATCAGTGGCAGCAACACTGCCTGGGAAATGCAGTTTTGATTTCCTTCCAGAACCTACCAAATCTGTACTCTGGGGTTGGGGTCCAGCACTTTGAATTTTGAGAAAGCTCTACAGGTGACTTTTTGAAGCCTGATGACGTTTTAAAAACCCTGGTGTCTTAATTGAGTATAGAGTTTTCACAGAAACTGGCTGCCGTGGGCTTAATATTTGCATCCTCCCAAATTCACAGAATCTAATTGCCAACCAGGTGGTATCTGGTGGAAGACTTTTAGAAGGTGATTAGATCACGAGTGTGGAGCCCTCATGAATGGAATTAGCACCCTTAGAAAAGAAACCTCAGAAGCCTTGTTCACTGTTTTCTGCTATGTGAGAACACAAGGAAAAGGTGGCCACTTGCTACAGAGAAGAGACTCCCCACCAAAACCTGACGAAACTGGCACTCTTATCTTGGAATTCCAGTCTCCAAATCTGTGAGGAATACATTTTTGTTATTTATAAGCCACCTCGTCTATGGTACTTGATCATGGGGGTAATAAGGTAATTGGCATAATTAAGTTAAGATGAATAAATAATTAACATAGGTAATGCCCTCAGAATAGTGTCTACCACAGAGTAGGATGTTTGATTTTTATAATTATAGCACAGACCAAAAGAAGGCATTGACAATGCATTCCAAACACTGACAAGGTGAATAAAATACCAGCATACTTGAAATAGGTTCACATTATAATAATATATAATAATGTTTACATAATAATAATTACTTTCAGTAATTTTACTCTGTTCTGCCTTTGATATGATTAGTTTTTAGTTGTTAGGTTGAACTGTTCCTTGATTTTAAGAGTAAGTTAGGAGGAAGAACAAGTGTATCTTTTCCCCCTTATTAAATAAACCATAGGCTTGGAAATAAAAAGTAAAAATGTTAAGTAAAAAAAGTAAAAAAAAAGTAAAAATTAATTGTTTTGTGTTATCAAATAAAAAAATCTTCTGTTTAGAAGAGCCTCAGAGATTAGTTGTTGCAGCAACCTAACAAATACAGAAATTTACTCAAAAGTACCACTGACAAGGTTTTGTCATCCAACATCTTCAGAGAGGGAAGTTTCACCACCTTACAAAGCAGGATGTCCCTTAATTGGGCATTTTAAATTATCAGAATAAAGGGAAACTTTCCTTCTCTTAGTTTCTATCCTTTCACTTGCAATCTGCAAGACAAAGTACAAGCTAATTAACCTCCAAAAGCCTCTGATTCTCTTCTTTCTCTGGAACAGCGATAAGCCTGTCAACCTTGCAAAAGTACAGTGACCATTCAATGTGAAGACACTCATAAGTGCACCAACAAATGATGTCTCGCTAAGGAGAAACTTCTGTAGAATAGGATTGTGCTAAGGCAATTGGAGCTAAAGTCTTTAATTTCTTTAGGGCTGATAACTGTGTGAGGTGAAATTTTAATTTAGAGGACAAGATATAGAAAAAGAATTGGGTCTTACCAAAAAAGGGCCCAGGTTAAAGAAAAGGTCTGTAGAAACCAATGAGTATTTTACAGCTAACATTTTAATGCTATTTTGTAGCACAGTGTCTTCTAACCATTCTTACCTTGACAGTTTTCAGTGCTATCTATGAGATAGCCTGATTTTTGGTAATAGTAGAAAGTGCCTTCCAAGCTTGCCTGCTTATTTAATCATTCCTACTCTTCGATATAGTTCTTCCCACTTGTGTTTGCAAGTGTTTGGATGTCACCTTTTAGTTAATTAACTCCTTTATTTTTTTGGTTTCTCTTTTGTGTACTCTACAGGTTTCTTTTTTTCGTCTTTCCTTTTGGTTTCCTAGTGACAGCTTCCTTTCAATTCCTCTTCTCTGTTTGTCTCTCCTGAGAAGGAGCCAGTGTCAAAATGTTGGCTCAGTCGGGTTTCCCATTATCATCTCTGCAAGTCCCCAGGCCCCTCCTGTATTTAGCAGGCTAGGAGTCACTGTGGCCCAAACATCATTTTCAAATTGTCATGTAAATAAATTCACAAGGCTGGGGAAAATAGAAGAAAAATACAAACACCTGTAAAATAATGATTACTACTGCCTTACCTTATACTCACTTCATGTTAGATTTATCTAAATTCTTTCATTGGAAGCTGATAGAGCCATGCTATAACTGTGAAATTAATTATCAGCTAGGAGAGTTAAGGACTTAAGGTGTGAAAATTGCTGGTTGGCAAAGGGCCATTCTTCCATTACATCTTAAAACTGAAGTAGACAATGTAAACCAGTTTGAAAACATGTCTGAAGTTTATTAGTCTGTTAACAAATATTACTAGAAAATGTCTCATGGAGAAAAATTAATTAAGGAACAACAAGAAAAATATTAAAAAGGAAATAGGCAACTGCTAGATATAGTATCTTCTCTGACTTTGGATATTTTAAAACAGATACTTGGGCATTAATTGTCAAATATTCAATTATCAGGAAGCAAGAAAGATTAGGTGAGACAGGAATAAGTAATTGTTCTCTGCCATGTGACTTCTTTGGAGAATTGGCTTTTCTTCAGTTATTTGATCCTGGCCGTATTACCAATTCAGTAGTCTGCTTTACCCCAACAGATATAGGATGCTATTTAGGGAGTCCAACGGACTAACCCAATCTTCTAGCACAGTAATTGGTATAAGCAAGGCATGTGACCAAAAAAGCACCAGTGAGAGACTGCTTGATATTTGAATAAACAGATATTCACTTCTGGGTTAAAAGTTGTTACCAATATTCTTCGTTTGCTATTGTCAATAGGCATCTTTCTACTCTTCTGAAGAATGCTTCTCTCCAGAGAGAAGCCAATTAAGAGAGGGATATAAAGATGACAGTTGAAGAGAGAAACAGAGTTCTTGATAAAATTCTCAGAGCCCCTGGCTCCAGCCATGCTAAACCAGCTCTAGAAAGTTTTGTGAGTTTATAAATTCATTTTACTTTAGCTACCTGAGCTGAGTTTCTCATACTTCCTACCAAAATACTTCAAAGTAATATAGAAACTCTATTTAATAAATTCTCTGAATTCCAAGGTAAGGTATTCTCTACTGAGTGCCCAAATAAGATAGGCCTATTACGAGATTGGGTGGACAAATGTATCTAAGAGACTTATCTTGGCTTTCATGGGCTCTTCATCTCTTTGGGAAAACAGGAAACAGTAAATGATCAGACCTCTACTATACTAGAGGGTAAAAAAAAATTAAGAAAAGAAAATCTACTACTATGGAGTTTCAGAAAGCTGTTTTTAGTAGGCAGAAACTAAAATATTAAACTACTGCACTGTTGCTGGACAAATAGTTTCCAAAAGTTTTAAAAATTAGTACAAGGACCTCTTCAAGGGAAACCAACATTTACTGAAATTAACCAAGAAATTGGAACAATGGGTAATTGAAATATTAGTCACAGTGACATACAGTGATGATCAAGTTGGACACAATTGCTTACATTGTGGTGCTTAAATTTGAATAGAGGGAAGGGCCTGTAAACACGTAGACACACAAGTGAGGAAAGTGCTTTGTACTGTTCATAAAAGTACTTATTGCACTCTGTGAATAGAATTATGTGATAAAACTACATACGAGATGGGAGAGAGCCGGTCGGGATTTGGGATGTTTAAACTAACATAAAACAGAATGAAAAGAAACTTGCAATTTCAACAGCCACAGAAGAGGTAGTAGTAAGTGCAAATATTCTGACATTGCAAAGAAGCTTGAAGTTCCAAGAAACCTAAAGAAAACCAATGCTCTCAGCAAGGCAAATTGGCTTGGAGAAGTTAGAGACCTAATGCACCAGAAGCAAAGTCTTGCAGGGCTTTGAAGACAATGGCAGCATTTGGTTTCAATCAAATGGCAACAGAAATAATGAAAGGTTTTAAGAGGGAGAATGGCATGATCCATAATTTCAAAATACCATTGTGTTTATTGTATAGAAAATGGTTCTCAGCTGAAGAAGTAAAAGAAGGAAGATGCTAGTGCCTTGGACAAGTGTGAAAAGGGACGGTACAGAATGCATGTTTTTTTGAGGGACATTCATACATCGTTTGCTCAGTTCAGTAATCTCCATAGCTCTTTTCAAATCTACTCTAGAATCTTAGAATTTTTTCGTGTTTATGTGTAAATATGCAAGATTAATACAAAAGTAAGCTATTAGGTTGGTGCAAGATTTAATTGCGGTTTCAGACTATGAATTTTAAATCATTATAACTAGGCTCAAACACATCTTTATGAATCAAAATTGGAATCATTACAATCAACACTTTTTTTTCCAATGAGAAATAAGTTTTTAAATTTTTTGTAGCATAAAAATCCATACTTTGGGATTCGATGAACTCTTGGAAAGCATTTTCTGCATCCTGGTGGGTGTGGAAGCGTTTTCCCTGCACAGAGTTGTTGAGATGCTTGAAGAAGTGGTACTAGGTTGGCAAGAGTTCAGGTGAATATGGCGGTTGAGGCAAAACTTTGTAGCCCAATTCGTTCAACTTTTGAAGTGTTGGTTGTGCAATGTGCACTTGGGCGTTGTTGTGGAGAATTGGACCTTTTCTCTTGACCAATGCTGGCTGCAGGTGTTAAAGTTTTCAATGCATCTCATCGATTTGCTGAGCATGCTTCTCAGATGTAATGCTTTCACCTGGATTCTGAAAGCTCTAGTGGATCAGACCAGCAGCAGATCACCCAACAGTGACCATGATCTTTTTTTGGTGCATGTTTGGCTTTGGGAAGTGCTTTCAAGCTTCTTTTTGGTCCAACTACTGAGCTGATCATTGTTGGTTGTTATATAGAATCCAGTTTTCATCGCACATCACAATCTGATCAAGAAATGGTTCATTGTTGTTTTGTAGAATAAGAGAAGATGACACTTCAAAATGATTTTTTTTTTATTTTCAGTCAGCTCATTGGGCACCCACTTATGAAATTTATTTTTTTTATTGCATTTTAGGTTTTGGGGTACATGTGAAGAACATGCAAGATTGTTGCATAGGTACACACGTGGCAGTGCGATTTGCTTCCTTCCTCCCCATCACCTATATCTGGCATTTCTCCCCATGCTCTCTCTCCCCAACTCCCGACCCTCTGCTGTCCCTCTCCTATTTCCCCCTACAGACCCCAGTGTGTGATGCTCCCCTCCCTGTGTCCATGCGTTCTCATTGTTCGACACCCACCTATGAGAGAGAACATGTGGTGTTTGGTTTTCTGTTCTTAACATTCCAATTTGTTTCAAATGCAGAACTACCATAGGATGGTTGACACTGAGTTCTTCAGCAACTTCTTGTGTAGTTGTAAGAGAATCAGCTTTGACGATTGCTCTCAGCTGGTCATTGTCCACTTCCAGTGGCCAGTCACTATACTCCTCATATTCAAGGCTCTTTTTCTCCTTTGCAAAACTTATCAAGCCACCACTGCACTGTACGTTCATTAGCAGTTCCTGGGCCAAATGCGTTGTTGATGTTGTGAGTTGTCTCCACTGCTTTACAACCTGCTTTGAACTCAAATAAAAACAGATTGCTCAAATTTGCGTTTTGCCTGACATTATTTCCATAGTCTAAAATCAACACAAAACAAACAGCAAGAAATACATCATTAGCAAAAAGACATAAAGTGAGAAATACCTATTAAAATGATGTACAACACAAGCACTTTATTTAAGAACGTATTTGAATATCAAATAACACAATAATGCAAAAACTACAATTATGTTTGAGCTAACCTAATAATAATATATATTACTATTTGGGTAATAGCTTATATAGATATTAGCTATTAGGAGTTACTACGCAATTACCTAAATAATTACATTTCCATCAATATGCTTTTTTTATCCTATGCTAATTAATATTACTTGAGAAAAATAAGAATTGTCATATGATATCAACTCCCAAGTCTGTAATTTCATATCTCAAATGGTGGTAAGAAGTATGAACCTGTTGGCAGCATTCAGTCCTAAAAGTAGGCCCTGTTTTAACAAGATATTTTCCACATGATATCCTCTAGGTCAACATCCTACCTCTCATTTTAGCACTTCCATCTTTGATCTGAGTTTATCCACAAACTCATGTTCACTTCTGCTGTCATTTCTTGCAGTTAATAATTGTTATTTGTAAACACTATATCCCAGCCTAGAGTGGCCCTGATTCCACATGTGTTATTCCCCCCATCTCTGCTAGCACCCTGACCCCAGCCTATTTTCCCTATCCTATATTGTCATATGTTGTTCAGAGACTCCTGACACTAGGGAAGCTGAAATAGGTGAGATCCCAGCCCTCTGATTCCCTCACTGATCACAATTCTGGCTTCACAGACAAGTTAGCACTTTCCTGAGTTTCTTCTGAGCATCCCCTCAAGTCTCAAACTTCCTGAAAATCTTTGTTGTTCCATTTTTGGTTCCAAGAAGGCTTTCTGAGTTAGTTTTCTACTCAGATGCAGAAGGTAGTAGAACAACGCTTCTAAGAAAAGGATAATCAATGAGAAAATAATATATGTACAGGGGTACATAAGGTATAATTGTAACCACAGGCATGAAACTCAATATATATTACTTTTGATGTGCACATTTAATCCTAGAAGGATATTTTTAGGTGAAGCATTCTTCCACTGCTTCTGAATGATGTACAGCCAAACCTTATTTTTCAGATCCCTTCTAGCTCAGCCTAACATATGAGCTGAAGAGATTCCTTACATCTTGGCCAGGTGCTTCAAGAAGTGCTCATTATAACAAGTCACTTGCGGGAATCTAGAATCATATCAAGAAAAAAAACTTTTAAAAGACTTAAATAAAAATCAGCTCATATCCCTCAAAAAGTATTCTTTTTACCTTGTTCCTGTTTACTTCCATGTTTAAGACTGCTTAACTAAGTGCATGTAATGAATCCTTCAGGATTAACGCTGATAACAATTTTGTTTTCTAAGAAAAAGCTCTCAGTGTTATATGTATTTTAACATTTATTAATATTTGGTTATTTAAAAATATATTTTATTTATGTATTTCAGCATTTTAATTAAATTACTCATAAACTCCTATAACTTCATTTTGAATTATTTGATCTGTCTAAAACTGAGAAAGTTGTATTGAAGTAACATTCCATTTTCTAAGAGCTTTTAGTGTTTTGATTCGATATTTTGTTACATAATGATTTATGAATCTTATCTCCATTATAAATTGTGCCTTTTAACAATTTGAAATTGTTTTTTCTCCTATCTAATGCTGTTCGTCTTTGATTTTCATTCGGAAAATAGTATCTCAGAATTCTTTACCATTTTATCATGCTTGTAACTACATTCTTTTAAACAGCATGTGTTTGAATTGTGAGAATAATCTGACAATGCTTATTAAAATTGAGATACTTAGAAACAATTTCCATCTATTGTCATCATTAATATAGCTTTCTAGAAATGAAGTAAAGAATTCTGATTCATACATATATAATCAAAATTTTCTTCATCTTTAGTAAGTGTTCTGTAACAAATATAATCTTTGAGAGTCAGATATTGAGTTAAGAAAGGTATTTGTGAATTGGTAAAGGGTAACCCTTAGTTTTCTATTTTTTTGTATTAATCAGAATAGAGTAGGCTATTATGAAGTAATACATAGAAGAAAGAAAAGAAAAAAGCTCTGTATCTTAACACATCTGAGGACTCCTGTTACAGTTGAGGCACAGCAACACCTCAAATTTCATGAATTTTATCCTAGCGAATTCTAGGTGTTTCCCATTTCCCAATTCTGTATCAGCAGAAATATTTTAGCACCCTTTTCAGTGGTGACTCAGAAATCCAGGCTGTTTTCATCTTGTGGCTATGCTCATGGGCGCTACATGGCTCCTGAGTTACTCCCAGCAGTGGGGATTGTGTTATAGACAGCACTTCCACTCACCTTTCTTCTTTTACATTTCTTTCACATTTTCGCTATTTTCTGGGAGAGCTTTTTCATTTGCCCTCTCTGCTATTAATCCAGTCTGATCCATGTCAGTTTTTCTTTTTTCCTGTTTGCTTGCATATATACATTTAGCTGGAGCATTTTCAGTTGTCTTACAGTCTTTCTTCAGTATCAAACACCTGTTGCTTTTCCTCATAGTGGCACATTGTTAACCTGGAGACAAAATATTAAAAGGAGAAAAACTCTTTCATAGAGACAGGTATTGGGATTCTTTGGAAAATGCCAACTATTTCCCTAAGTTTTTTTTTTAGGTTTCATTGTAATATTTATTGGGAGATAGGGTCATCTGAATCTTCATGATGATATGCTATTCTTCTTTTCAAGCTCAGAGGGCTCACTTTAAATTATTAATTATTATTTTAAGTGACACATAGTAATGATGCATATTTATGGGGTACAGTGTTATATTTCAATACATGGATACTATGTATAGTGATCAAATCAGGGTAATTAGCATATGCCGTATCTCAAAACTTCATCATTTCTGAATGTTGGGACATTGAAAATCCTCTTTTCTAGCTGTTTGAAAATATACAATAAATTGTTGTGAATCATAGTCACCCTACAGTGTTTTTCTGCCTATTTGCATGGACTGGGGAGTGATCTGACATGACTCAATTGAACCTACAAGTTTGTGGATCAAGCTTGATCCTGATCCTATCGGATATCTCTTTTGCCCATCCAGGTGCCCTCACTCCGATTCCAGCTGAAGGGGAAGTTCTATGTGAATCCTGGCTCACTTGGCTATGATAGCTTCTCATGTCACTCAGGAGTCTTGCTATCTTTCCTTGGGTTTCTTAGGTGCCAAAGCTGCATCACAACTCAGAATCGTGAAGAGGCTAACACTGTCTGAGACAATTTTCAAAAAGTAGGAAATAAGAGCCAGAGACGAATGCTCCCCTTTCGACTTGTCAGTTCTGAGAGGGCTTCTCTGTGCTTTTCCAAAGGCTCTGGTAGGATCTGGCTCCAGTGGCCCACATGGTTACTGACTTAACAGAACACACGCATATCGTCTTCTTTCTTGCCTGCTCCCCTCTCCACAGGCCCCTGTTCCTGTTTCCTTGTATTTCCTCCCAAACCAGGTTCTTACGTACAATACTCCATTTTCACACTCTTCTTTTGGTGTGTATGTACCATGTTGAGAAACTGGTTGAGGTTACTTGATGTAAACCAGACCAGACCCCTCTCATTTTTCAGGTCTAGAGTGATAGTTCTTAGATTAGGAGTAAAGCTTTTTGCTTTCTTTTTTCTAATTTACCAAGCAATCCATAAGGGTAGTTTTATACTCTAATGCATAGTATCACCCTGAACTTTTTTCTGTTTCTCTAGAATATTCAGCCAAGAGTATATTTAAAGGTAAAATTCCCAGTCTTATTTCTTAATGTAGCTAGATATGTCTATGTTTTATCTGTTGGCTTTCTGCTTTCTAATATGATGTGCTATATTATTATATTATCATGCCATATTATTTTTTTCATAATTAATAGTTCATACTGTAATATAGAAAAAGCAGTAGTGAGGCCAGGTGCGGTGGCTCATGCCTATAATCCCAGCACTTTGGGAGGCCAAGGTAGGTGGGTCATCTGAGGTCAGGAGTTCGAGACCAGCCTGGACAATGTGGTGAAACCCTGTCTCTACTAAAAAAATATAAAAATTAGCCATGCGTGGTGGCACATGTTTATAATTCCAGCTGCTCAGGAGGCTGAGGCAGGAGAATCACTTGAACCAAGGAGGTGGAGGTTGTAGTGAGCCGACACCGTGCCATTGCACTCCAGCCTGGGTGATAACAGCAACACTTCTAAAAAAAAGAAAAAAAGAAAAAGAAAAAGGGGTATTGATCTAGTCAGTCTCTGGAGAGATAACATCCTATAGTCATATAAAATATAGCAACTACATCAAAGAAGGACAGTTAGAAAAAATTCTGATTGGAGTAAACCTAGGGTCTTTGGCTCTAAAGAATGAATTGAGGGAGAAAATGTATTATCTTTCTTTCTAAACTAGAATGCCTTTCTCCCGTACTTTTTTTAAAACAGGGAAAAAAGTGTTGCCATCAAATCAGATTCCAAACTGAGCTACAGAGACATTAGACAAAGCTTATAAATATAGGTTAGGGAGAACTTTACACGGCCTGCCTTAACTTTTGATTGTGTCATTAGTTTAATGTTATGTGCTTTCATAGGAAATAGGAAAGTTGAGAGATGCAGAACAAAAAAAAAAAAAAGATTGCTATTTCGATGTGACACTAAACTTTTAGAACCTGTAGTTATATTCTTCAGTCGTTTCTAACTCATAAGGGAATAATATTATCTTGCATTTTCCAGTTTGCTAAAGCAAATTAACTACATTGTTGACTTTCTATGGTCTCCGTTTGAATGGGAAAAGCAATAAAAATGAAATAATGGTAATAATCATAGTTGCCTGGAAGGTTTTTCTCCACTGTGCATATAAGAGAACAGGAACACCCATAAATAAAGACCCATATGATCAGATCTTCTTCAAACAGGTCACTAATTAGCTTCTATAATTAATATCTTACTACAGGAGGAAAAGCCAGGTAATTATCTGGTATATTCTAAAGGTGAGTCACCCCATTTTAAGTAGCCATCATCCTAGAAATACAGTTGTAGAATAACAACTTCTTCTGCATGTTTAAAGGAGTCATAAACCTCTCTAGCAGTCCTAACTACAGCTGTATAAAGCACCTATTCCTGTCTGTATCAGCAGAAATATTCTAGCATAAAAGATTTATCTTTTTGCCCAGGGTGTCAAATAGCTTCTTTTATTTTTTAAGATAATCATATTTCTTGATGCAACATATTTAAACAATCTGAACATTTCTTGTGCAATTAAAATTTAGCTCTTTCTCGTGCAGGCGAGGTGGCTCACACCTGTAATCCCAGTACTTTGGGAGGCTGGTGGGTACATCACCTAAGGTCAGGAGTTCCAGACTAGCCTGGACAACATGGTGAAACCCGTCTCTACTAAAATTACAAAAATTAGCCAGGTGTAATGGTGAATGTCTGTAATCCCAGTTACTCAGAGACCAAAGCAGAAGAATTGCTTGAACCCAGGAGACAGAGGTTGCAGTGAGCTGAGATAATGCCACTGCACTCCAGTCTGGGCAACAGAGCTTTACTCTGACTCAAAAAACAAAACAAAACAAATAGCTATTTTGTTTTCAATGTAAACAGTCAGAATTTTGACTACTTTGAATACAATATTTGGATATTTCTGAGCCTCAAACTATTCATGTGTAAAATGGAAATAAAAATTACAACTCAATTATTTGTAAGAATTAGAACTAATATAAGTAAGATAATCAACACAGTACCATCCTACGTAAAAGTTTTTAAATTGACAATATTCTTTATTTTTATAACAATGACAGGAAATTCAATTAGCTTAAACAGATAAGACCATAAATGTTTGGTGTATATGTGTGTATATTCCTACTTCAGATGATAGATAGATAGATAGATAGATGAAAGATGATAGATACAGATAGATAGATGATAGAGAAATGTAAATATGTAAAACACAATTGAATAAATTAGATTAAAAATGAGAACATGGTGTATCTATGAGGGTGTTGAAATCAAAGATGTGTGAGTTACAATTCACAGATTTGACACAACTTAATAAAGTTCACAACTATTAAAGCCCACAACGTAATAGCTGTGTTGGCTTCAAGAAGTAGGTTAGCCACTCGCAGACAATGGTTCCTCCTGTGTATACTAAGAAACCATGATGGCTATAGAATAATGTATGGAAAGTGTCTCTCAGGGCTTGACACACTGAGTATATTGCTATTTTCCCATCAAAGATGAAAAGGAAAAAAAAAGAGAAGACCTACAATGCTTTACTTTCTTCCATGAAGAAATGCGCTTGATTTGCCAACTTTCGTTCCAATAGCCTCAGACCTGGGCTACGTTCTCATGAATATGAACTTCAAAGGAGTCTCCATTTGGTATACAGAAATACTGCTCCTCAGTCACTTGTGCCTTTCATAGAATGTCCCTCAGGGAGAATTTACATCTAAATCTTAGCCTCCACAGTGCTTTTACAAAACATAAGTGACTACAGGCATTGAATTTTTGTGTGAATATAATTAAATGTACCTACTGCTTCAGTCTTGAAGACCGCTGATTCACTAGTGAGAGTAATAAAATATAAAATATATAAAAAGGCAAGAAAGAGTCTCTTCATACCTAATGAAGGACAGTTAAATGTTCCTTAAAATGTGGTTGACAATTTCCACACTACCCCTTGCAAAATGGCTTAGAGCATGACATAAAAGGTGTTCCTGGATTCTTCAAAGTGTATGAAGTAAATGGAACTATTAGGCCTTAGTTTATTGTGTTTTCATAAATCTTTTTCCCTTAGGTAATTGTGATTTAATTTTTAAAGTTATCAAACACTATGAACAATGATCATTGCAAATTCAAGTTTGCACTATGGTCACAGCACATTACATTTAAAAAAATAGTAAAAATTTATAGGTTTCCAGCAATACAAAGGAAAGAATGTAGGCAACAGTGTTAAAGAATAAATTTGGTTATTTAGAAATAATTATTTATTATAACTAATCTTTATTGATGCCAAGAATATATAACGTTTATATATTCGTGTGTACATATATATATGTATATATGTATATATGTATATATATGTATATATATGTATATATGTATGTGTACATATATATACATATATACATATATGTTTATATATATACATATATACATGTATATATATACGTATATATATATAATACATACTTTTTTTCATGCATGGAACTTTTAAAATATTGTTAAACAAATGAGTGAAAAATGAAAGGATAGAAAGATCAGCCTTTCACACTAAAATGCTTGAAATATCCATAGGCTCTATAAAATTTAGGCTAATCATGCCTAGCTTTTGTGATTAGGAGGTAGACCCTTCTTTCCTTCCTTCCT
>PVKP010015879.1:0-49456 GCA_004027715.1 Plecturocebus donacophilus | reverse complement strand
CTGAAAAATATTTTCCAACTTGGATTCATTCTCTTCGTCACTTTCAGGTATACCTATTAAGCGTAAGTTAGGTCTTTTCACATAGTCCCATATTTCTTGAAGATTTTGCTCATTCCTTTTTACCCTTTTCTCTCTGATCTTATCTTCTCGTTTCATTTCATTAAGTTGGTCTTCGACCTCTAATATCCTTTCTTCTACTCGATCAATTCGACTGGTAAAACTTGTGCATATTTCACGGATTTCTCGTATTGTGTTTTTCAGCTCCATTAATTCGTTTATGTTCTTCTCTAAATTGTCCATTCTCGTTAGCATTTCGTCAAACCTTTTTTCAAAGTTATTAGTTTCTTTGCATTGGTTTAGAACATATTCTTTTAGCTCACGGAAGTTTCTTATTATCCACCTTCTGAAGTCTAATTCTGATGATTCTTCACACTCGTTTTCCATCAAGCCTTGTTCCGTTACTGATGAGGAACTAGCGTCCTCTGTAGAAGGAGAGACTTTCTGATTTTGAGTGTTCTCAGTTTTTTTACGGTGGCTTCTTGGCATCTTTCTGGTTTTATCCATCTGTCGTCTTTGTAATTATCCACTTTCAAATTAGGTCTCTGAGTGGACGTCCAACTTGTTAATTTCCAGCTCCGGAATCTAGGTAATTTTCACTGTGCGACTTGCAACGCTAGCTAAGACAGCAGCGTTGAAATTCATGGTGCTTTTCTGCCCGGGGGTCTCCGGTCTGGCTTCTCAGTCCCTTTTTCAGTCAGCTGGATGGACTGCTCTGCCTTCCCAGAGCACCAAACATCATCCAAAAGGAGACTCAGTCCCGTTTACTCCGCACCAAGAGCCGCCGAGCCGAGGCGCCGGCAAAAAAGCCGCGCCAGCCTAAAGGGTCGCATTGGCGACCCGTGGGGCTCCTCCACTGGGAATGTCCTGGTCCATGGGCAGCAAAAATTTATCGGTAAGTGTGGCGTCCACTGGCTCTTTGCGCTTTTACTGGGAGCTGCAATCCTGAGCTGCTAATGATCGGCCATCCTTAGTTGCTTTTTTGATAGGTAAAAAATGTTCTTCAGGGCTTTCCTTTGCCCTAAAGTAAAGGAAGGCTGAGCATTCCTCCAGCTGCCTGTATCTTATAAATTAAGATTTTTATAAATTAAGATTTTATGAGATAAAGGCAGTTAACAGTACAGTTTGCTGACCGGCTGAGACATGCCCACAGCACTGCACTTGGATGAGTACAAAACCTGAGTAAGGAAGAACCAAAAATCCTTCTGACCAGGTAGCAACACGCAGGCAGGATGGGTGATCAAATGTGGGCTCCACTGGCGCTCAGCTTCTCACATGAGGACTGCACCACTGCATGGAGCCTCAGCGGCCACACATGAACACAGTGAGGCCGGCAATGTCAGAGATGCATCCCATAAACTAACCCTGCTCCCCACGACACCTCCAGAAAGAAAAGAATCCAGAGAGAATGATACTGCAGTTCCACAGCAAAACTCAATAGGATAAAGTAGTAAGTAGCATTCCCTAAGCTCTTGTGACAAAATAACGATGCACAGCAGAGGCTCTTAAGAGTCCCCAGAAGTACAGAACACAATGCAAGTAATAAATATATCCTCTGAGTTCGACTACCAAGTTCCAGGAAAATTAACAACTATCTTTTCTTTAGCAAACATTAACATCTGAATTTAGTGCAATTTCCTCATATCATTCTTCACCTAGAGATAAAATCTTTGTTTAAATAATGAACGAAATTAGCTGATTTTTAAGAAGCTAACTATATTTCTGATTACAAGTCTAAAAAAGTATTTCGTGAATGAATGTTGAATCACTGCATAGCTACAAAACTTGTCTGCTTTGTCCAAAACAACCAGAAACCTTAGGGCTAGATGTCAGAAAGGTATTTTCGACTGATTTGGAATGCAAAATATCTTCCCATGTTTGGTCTGGGAGGATGTGGTTCAGAGGCTGCCAGGCGTACACCCCTCCTGCAGGACGGTGCAGACCCTTTGCATGGCACTGTCTCTGACTCTCAGCCTTCCAGCTTCCTCAGACTTCCACAGAACAAGGTGTAATGGCAAGAAAGCAGGGACAGGCACAGGAGCATTGACTTAAGCCTGGCACTGCTGCCTGCTCGGCCATGTCAACTTAGGTGAGTCATTTTGGCCTCATGAAAAACAGACCAAAAAGCTCTACTGCAAACAGAAGGTGTCATTTTAGTAAACGGTAAGAAAACAGAAAGTCTTGCACAATACCTGGCTTCTAGAAAGTGCTCAATAAAATGGGAGAATTTAATATCATCTTTTATTTGCCCTTCTACTTAGGGCATTTTTGTTGCATTCTTTCCAAAGAACTTTAAACTAGCTGAATTGTAAGAAAAAAAGTATAAGCACAGTGTTAGTTTTCCATTACTGTCATTTCTTCAAGATGGTTTAATTAGGCAAAATGTCAAAAGCTGGCCAGCAAAGTATTTAAAGAGCTAGATGAAAGATTCCCATTTTTAAGCAGAAGCAGGAGAAAATATGAATCAGGAAGTGAATGTATCTCTAATGTACTTGAGTGCACACTACTTAAAACTCCGCTCCATCTAGTAGCTTCCCAAAAGTACCACAAGATATGACTTGAGAAAGCAGCAATACCAGAAAGGGATGGGTAAACCATGGCAGCAGCAGAGAAAACAAAGCAGCTCTGAAAAGTGGTTTTGGCACATCTGTGCTAACACGCACAGCTACATTTAGAACAAAAATAACCCACACAGCAAGTTTTTTAAAAATATGCATTTCGTCTCTGCTACTTGGGGTACAATCCCCACCCATAATGCATCATCTACAGTGTCATACTTCAGTGCCTGAACAAACAGAATTCTGTCCCGGACACATTCAGTCTTTAATTTTTAACCCATGGACAGAATCTCAATTGCCTGTTGTATTATGATGAGCTTCTTGCCATCAATAAATGCTGCCTTGGAAACTGTTGATCAGCTTGCCCATGGTGTTTGAAAAATAAAAAAATAAAAGGCTTGCTGGGAGCTAAAGTGTCCAGCCCACACTGGGAATCTGCCACACAGCAGCCCTCGGGATGATTATCTGGAATGGGAAAGAATAGCCAGGATGTCCATTCGGGCCCTGTTCTAAGCTGTGTGTCCTCTGGGCACAGGGAGGGAGCTGACAGGCGAGCCCACAGGAAGCCAATGTTCTGTCCCTTCTCCCCTGTTCGCCATCCACACCTCCTGACAGCCTGGTCAGACCTCCAAGGCGAGACATGTGAAAGCCCCACTGTTACCTGAGGCAGACTGTGCAATGTGATACTTGCGGTACAGGTTACAATTAGGGGACTATGTCTTTTAAACCAAGATAATGTGTCTTAGAAACTGTTAGCTCTGCTTGAAATGGGAAATAGGTGAGGGAAAGGAAACATACACCAAATATCCTATTATATCACAAATCTCTTACATGCAAATATTTTGTATCCCTAATGGTTTTGCAAGGTAGGAAATAATGTTCCTATGTGACAGAGAAAGGAAATGAGATTTGTAAGGGTTAACTTGTTCACAGTCACAGAGCTTAGTGAGTGGCAAAGCCCAGATCTATTTAATTCAAAAATGTATGTGTTTTTTAAAAAAATTGGACCACACAAATTGTAGGTAAATATTTCTGGTTTCCAGAAAAGAGAGAATGGCTGAAATAATATTAAATGTGCTAGAAAACCTCAAAGTGTGCAACTGAGAGTGTTCAGGATGAAGAAGGGGAGAGGGAGGGCCAATGAGACAGACCTGGCCTGCTATGGATGGGGGCCGGCCCGCAAAACTGTCAGGGACAAATGGCAGCCTTAGGAGAACTAGGAAGAGATCTCTAGTGCCAAATCCTCACCAGCCTTGACCTACAGAGAAGAAGTCTGCCCATTTCCTCAGTGCCCTCGGGAAGCGTGCCATCAGCACAACACAAACATGACCACAGCATTTTCAGGTCCTTTCTCCAAGACCCATTTCTCTGTGTGCTAACACCTGGCACCTCTTTTAATCTTCTATGTATTCATCTGATAAACAGAAGAAAGCTACTTCATGACAGATCTTGTATTGGGGACTAAATCAGACACAGGTACTGCTCTTACCAACGTCAGGATGCGGGTGGGGAAAAGGGGCAGAGAAGGCCCCACGGACAAATGAAAAGCACCATTCACATCCAGCACTGGAGGAGAACACGAATACAGAATACATGGGAATACAGAAGAGGACACCGAACCCAGCCAGGCAGGTCCAATCAGGAGTGGCCCTAAAGGCCAAGCTTGCCAGTTTCAACTTTGTCCTGAAAGCAACAGAAAGATTTTACAGAGACTTGTGCTGCAGAGAAGAACACAGAGTCGTACACCATTCAAGGATTCACCTTTTGCAATTTTCATTTTAGACAATAGTCTAAAACTATTAAATGGAAAATTCTTAAAATAAACAATTCCTGTTTTCTAAGTTGTGCACCATGCTGAGGAGCATGATAAACTCTCTCATCATCCCTCCCAGGGCTTGAATCCTCCTTCGTCCAGCACATCCACAATATCTATGCTCCCCAGCCATTCTGCCATGATATCACAGTGCTTGTGTTCGTTCAAGGAACCCTTCTTTTACTTAACAATGACTTCAAAGTACAAGACTAGTGATGCTGCCAATTTGAATATGACAACGAGAAGCCATAACATGCTTCCTTTAAATAAAAAGGGCAAAGTTCTAGACTTAAGAAAAAAAAACTGTATCCTGAGGTTGCTAAGATCAATAGTATGAACAGATTTTCTATCTGTGAAATTGTAAGCAATATATTGTTATAATTGTTCTAGTTTATCATTAGCTATTGTTGTTAATCTCTTACTGTGCCTAACTGATAAATTAGACTTTATCACAGGTACGTATGCATAGGACAAAACCTCACATATGCAGAGTTTGGTACTATCCTTGGTTTCAACATTTACTGGAAGTCTTGGAGCACATCCCCCATGGATAAGAAGAGACAAATGTATGCATTTACTCTAACATTTAATTTATTATGGAAAAGTGCACAAATCTTAAGTGTATCCCTTATACGAGTTATATATATATAGGTACATGTGTAACCATCCCTCATATAATGATAGAGAACCTTCCAGCACCCAGAGACTCCCTTGTGTCCTCTCCCACTTGATAACCCCTCACAACTAGTATTCTAACCTCTGTTGCCCTAGATTACCCTGGCCACTTCTGGGATTTTGGATAAATGGAGTCACACAGTAGGCACTCTCTTGTGTCCAGCTACTGCACATCCAGAAGATTCCTCTGTCACCACTGTGTATTATTCCATTGTATGAATACCATAATGTATTTATCCATTCTATTAGTGATAGACACGTGGGTGGTTTCCAGTGTTTGGCTATTATAAATAAGGCTGCTATGAATGTTTGTGTACATGGCTTTTGGTGGACACGAGCACTCATTTCTACAGGATATATAACCATGTACTTGCTGGTTTAGCAGAACAATATATTTAGCAAAAACACTATCACTTTTGTTGAAAATGCTGGTTAATGTATCCTGCACGAAGGAAAATAGGCCTGAGTCATTAAGAATAAGACTGATAGGAGGATCATGGAAATTTCCAGAGAGTTGAGTCATTTGCTATTCAAAAACTATACCAAGGAAACTTGATCCAGCCTTGACCCTCTTGAATTTCTAGGTTTATTGTTTTTGCAAAATTGAGGACATTATTCTTTTGAACACTTTTTCGGCCTTTTATTAAAGTCCCACATATCCCTGAAGCTTGGTTAACTTTTTTTTACAGTCTATTTTCTTTCTGTTGTCCAGACTGGGTAATTTTTATTCCATCCTCCAGTTCACTGATTTTTTTTCTTCTGGCATCTCCATTCTGCCACTGAACCCAATCACTGAGTTTTGGCTTTTTATTTCAGGTTGTTGTCTTTTTTAGTCCTAAAATTTCCACATGGCTTTTCTTTGTATCTTCTACTTTTTTGCTGAGATGTTTTCATTTGTTTCCAGCATGGTCGTAATTGCTTGCAGAAGCATTTCTATGATGTATGCTTTGAAATCCTCATCAGATCATTCCAACATTCATGTCATCATCTCGGTACAGGCATCTGTTGACTGCCTTTGCTCACTCAAGCTAAGATTTTCCTGGTTCTCAGTGTAACCCATGACTTTTAATTGTACTCTAAACATCTGGGTATAGTGGTATGAGAAGACTGAATCTTAAGCTTTTCGCAGAGCTCGTTCAACACCAGGACAGTGGAAGGTGGAGCAGCTCCCTACTGCCAGGTTGTGGTGAAAATCCAGGTCCCTCACTCAACCTTGTGTGACACCCGGGGAGAGGGAGGTGCCCCACTACTGGTGGGCAGAGCTGGCTGCTCATGCTCCCTACTCAGTCCCTGGTGACAGCACAGCTGGGCGGGGGCTGGGGGATGCCTCATTACAGCCAAGCGGGGATAAAAACCTGGCTCCTAACTTGTCTTCTCTGACATCACCTAGCAGGGGTTAGGAGTGCCTCATTATAACCAGGGGAAGGTTTCTGGTTAGGCTCCCCATTCAGCCTTTGTTGATGAGCTGGGGCCACATTTTTTTCCGTGGTGTTTGGCTGAAATAGGGCACTTATTGTCCAAAAGTTTTCTGTCTTAAGTTGCCCTTTGTAGGGAAAGAGTGAGCTTTCCTCAGGGCTTTCTGGTCTCTACCCATTGGTGTTTCTGGGTTGACAGCTTCTCTAACAACCAGCCTGAGCAAACCCAGGGAACTCGCCACCTTGTCATCTCGGAATCGCAAGGCCCCTTGCCAGTATGCTGCCTTCTCCCTACCTGTCAGTGTTTCCACAGTTGTTTCATAGATGATGGCAGGGTTCCGGATGGATTTAGCTGGACAGATGCAGGGAAGTCTATCTGTAACACCTTCATCCAGAACCCCAAGTCCAATTCCCAATTTGCTTTTAAGGAGCCAAAGGATTTCCATTAGCAAATGAAGACAGAAGTCTGTAATCCAGGTTTAGATTTCAGAAGATGAGGATATATTTGTGCAAACAAAAATAAAAGCAGTTGATATGTACTAAGCATTTGCCAACACTGTTCACATTACATGTAGTATCTGACCTAATCCTCCCTATAAGCCTCTGAGGCAAGACTTCCTGTTATCCCATTCTACAGAGGGGGAAACAGGCTGGCACGGGGTCACATCCACTCCACAGCAGGGCCAGGGCTTGAACCTAGGTCTGCCTGATTCTAGAGCCAGATCTCCGACCACCACAGTGCATAAATTCGGAAACGGGCAACAAGGGGGCTTTCACTCACAACCGGCTCTCATGAGAGCAAACAGTTGGTCGGGCACATTGGCTCATGCCTGTAATCCCAAAAATTTGGGAGTCTGAGGTGGGCAGATCACTTGAGGTCAGGAGCAAGACGAGCTTGACCATCTTGGTGAAACCCTATCTCTACTAAAAATGCAAAAATTAGCTGGGGGTGGTGGCACATACCTGTAATCCCAGCTACTCTGGAGCTGAGGTGGGAGAACTGCTTGAACCTGAGAGGCAGAGGTTGCAGTGAGCCAATATTGCACCACTGCACTCCAGCCTGGGTGACAGAGCGAGACTCTGTCTCAAAAAAAAAAATAAAAAGAGAGAGAGAGAGAGAGAGAGCAGTCACAGCTTAAGATGACACAGTCTGCCTTTTTATCTGTATAAGCCTTTTTATTTGGAATTTCATGAATGTAGATACTTAATATTAAAAATCATCGATAATATTAACTTTAAATGTTTAAGAGCAAAGACTCCTGATTCGTAAAATGTATTTTTCCACTTCTTTATCAATCAGTGATTTTTTTTCAAAAACATGTTAATTCCTAAATATTTTAAAAATGAAAGCTCCAGAAGAATGGCATGTTTCCAAATAAAGTACGAAAGATTCTTTTTATTTGTACTCTCAATAAGTATGTATGAATTCTATTTCATCTCTGCTAGACCACAAACCACAAACTACAGATTTCAAGTCTTCGTTTTCTTATCTGTAACCATGCAAGGCAATATAGAATTGGTCATTTCACAGCATCTGTACTTTTAGATCTAAACTTTTCCTACAGGGTTATGTGCCAAAGGAAGAGCTTTAGAGGAAAAAGGATACTACATAAACACCACATAAAAACGACAAAGCTACCTACTGAGGCCTGAAATCACTACCTGTGGTTGGGTACTGCAAGACAGCCACTCACCCTAACAGCAAGTCTAGTCTTGCTCCCAGCTGCGGAGGTTTCCCTCCTTAAAACAACAACAACAAAAACCCAGCATAACCCTCTCCCTTCCAGTCCGTCTTTAGTCTTCTAAATTATATTCTGGAGTCTCAGAATGCCAGAACTGGAAAGTGCCTTCGGTGACTATGTGGTCCAACAAAAATCATACTTCCACTTACAGAGCAGGCCCATGAAAGAAAATTATCCTCGTTAAGAATGTGAAGAAACCAGTAATTTCTCAAGATGAGAAGGACTGTGTTACTCCAATATTATGCATTCTGTACTTAGAAACATGAAGAAGTAGAGGTGTTGCTTCATTAGGTAAAGGAAGAAGTGGCCACTTCTTGCAGAAGAGAAGAACAATAAAAGCTTTACTTTGAGGAATCTGGTCACAGAGAGAGAAAATTCATAAATCTCATACTCAGAGCTGAAAAGAACCTGGAAAAACTCAGCCCAGTCTCTTTACTTTACAAACGGGGAACACAGCAAAATTATTTCCCCCAACTCATACAATCAGGAGCTTCTGGATCCTCTGATACTATGTATTCATTCCACTCACCAGAGACGCCTGAGTACTAAGTTGGAGAGTACTCACATCCTAGGACCTTTCTGTGCAAAGAGCAAATTAATTAGATTATCCAATTTTAATGTATAAAAAGAAACTAGCATTAATTACATATATTAATCAAATGTTGTCTTTTCCCGTTCTCATCTTTTCCACCTGAGCCATCCTGTGCACCAAGAACAATCTTGTTAATCTCAGACTGCTCTTAGCTGAGAACTCATGATGTTGTTTTATTCACTTAATGGAGAATCCTAATTTCATACAAGTTCTTCTCACTCTTTTTTAGGCTAATTGTACCAGATATATGCCCTATTACTTCTAATCACTCATTCTGTCAATAAAAACCTCAAGAATAGTAAACATGGAATTATTAGGGTTCCAGCTCTGAACTGAGGCTCTACTTGGTTTTACACATTAACGACCCTACATTTAGCATAACAATAATAACAAACATCACTAAGCATGTATTCTACTTATGCTTTACAGGTATCACATATTAACTCATCTAATCCTCCCTGCGAGGTACGTACAATTATCCTCATAAAGGTAAGTTTCACTGGGACACAAGCTCCATGAGGGCCAGTATTTGTTTCTGTTTTGTTCACAGCTGTATTTCCTGAGCCTGGAGCAGTGCCTGGCACATAGTAAGTTCATAATACATATGCATTGAGTAAATGGATAAATGACATTAATAGGGGGAAAATTAAGGTACAAAGAGGTTACAGAACATGATTAATGTCATACGGCTATTGTATAACACAGCAAGGATTCAAACTACTGGTTTTTTTATTGCATTAAGTCAGGGGCCAGCAAACTTTTTCTGTAAAGGGCTAGAAAATAAATAGTTAAGACTCTACAAACCATACGGTCTCCATTGCAACCATTCAACTGTGCTGTTGTAGTATGAGAACAGCCACAGGCAGTATTAAAGAAATGCACATGGCTATGTTCCAATAAAACTTTATTTACAAATAGAGGTCCACAGCATAGTCTGCCAACTCCTACATTAAATCCTCCTAAGAATCAAGCTCTTTCCACCACATCTCATGGTCTCTATGAAAGGGAGACTTGCAGACCAACCATGCGGTAAGAATTTGCTTTTGCATTTTTAGGCTATAAAGCAGAATCTCCATCCTCATTTGCATCTTGAAATCAGAACCATGACTCCAGCAGGCAGCTAGGGCTTAAGTGCACAGGCAGGTGTGAAGGGCTGCGTGCAAGTGCACAGACATAGTTAATCCAAAATCTGTTTTCACAAGAAAATCTGACCTTACATTAAGCACTGTGATCTGGAAACAATGCAAAGACTCCATCTGGAAGACAGGCAGGGCACAGGATTGGCCATTTCTGTTCTCATAAGGAAAATAGCCTAACCAAACTAAACACGAACCTGGTTAAACGTGAGGCTGAACATAGCTGAATGCATTAATCATCAGACAGGAAAAGAAAGGAAAATATGCAAGCGCTCTCCCAACTGTTTACCACTTGTATTTTTCTTGGAACAGAAATGCATTTTATATATTATATGAACCCGTAAAAAACACATACCTGGTAAAACATTTGAACACCTACTCTGGATCAAGAGAATATTAAAACATGAAATATTCCATCATCATTAAAGAATTTTGGGTTCACAAAGGTTTAAACACCCACCTGACTCCAGCTATAGTAACAATGACATAACAGAAACTAAACAGCACTTTATGCTAACGATATAGTCTTGATAATTATAGGCTATTCAGTGTATAACAAAGTATGACAAACCTCTCCCTAAGGCTGATCCATCTCAATAAGTAAGGTACCACTTAGGAGTAACATGGCAAAGTTTGAACAGGAAAACCCAAATGAATTCTTTTTTGAAATATAATAGTAGCTTTCTGGTATTTAAAGTTACTGCTCACATATGCATAAAATCATTCAAGTTCAACACTGTCCATTATTCAAATGACATAAATATTATTTGGCTCAAAAAGTTCAACTCGATACATTGACTGAGAAATTATGTGCAAAAATGATGCATAGGAATAAAAAGCTGAAACCTGTATAGTTCCTTCCATAAAGAAACTTTTAAAAACTCGTCTCAGAATCACTGGCAAAAACACATAATTTAATTAGAATACCAATGCTTAAAAAAACAGTGGCAGCAGCAGTTAGTATTTCGGGTGATTTTCATATACGAAGCATAATATGATGTACTTTACATACATTATCTTTTGTGTTTAGAGCAATGCCGAAAGACACAATGAATGCATCATTTTTATTTTCTCTACTGAGAAAGCTAGGGCTCAATTACTCTTGCCCCAGATCACACAACTAGTGGGCACCTGAGCCATGCAGACTTCAGAACTGATTGCCCGGCCTTCAAGTCCAACCTTCTCTTCCATATCACAGTTTAAATCCCATAAAGCAGGGTTTGACATTTCAAAAAAATTAGGTACCACAGAGTGCAAATTGTATGAAAAACTTTGTATGGCTGTGGGTGTATGAACTTTCCTGAGGGGGCAGAATTTTAAGGGGGGAGAAAATGAAGGGTGGTCAGACAAAATATCCATGTCAGGCATCACAGCTGCAGATACGATCACCTTGGCTTAAAACACCTTCTTCAGTGATGTGCACAGGAAAGTGCTTTACAGAACGGAAAGTGCTATCAAACGATGAGTTCTTATTAACAAACCAACCAATGGGTGGTTTATGATTAAGGCAAACCATGGTCCACGTTGTTTCAGACAGAAAGAAATGGAAACAATCACTGAAGGCTTTACACAATGAGTGTTTTTTTAATTCTGCAAAATATTACCTCTGGTTAACCGAAGGCTTACAGAGTGTATCATCATCTTCATTTTGAGGACATGAAAACTAAAGTTCAGAAAGGTAACAGGACATGCTCAAGACTGCTGATGCACAGCCCTGAGCTCTCTGAATCGGGCCACCCTCCAGCAGACGGGTCCTGTGTGGGCCAAGGACGGGACCAATGGGCAGTGGAGTGGCCACGGATGCCGGTGCCCATGGTGACATATATACATACATACACACATATATATATGTATGTATATATACACACACACACACACACATATATATATAATTCTTCATTCAGTAAAAAGTGGGTTCTGTTCCCATCTAGCCCCCGCAGAGAAGGCAGCAGGCAGGGACATCACAGCATGATCAATTAAGGCTCGTGGCTCAATGAGACACAAAATGGCAATAAATGGCATACGAATTGGAAAGGAAGACATAAAACTTCATCCTTACTCACAGGATATGACTGTCTATGTAGAGGATCCCAGAGAATCTATTTTTCAGATCTCCTAGAATGAATGAGTTGAACAAGGCCACCAGATACAAGGTCAATGCAAAAGTTAACCATATTTCCACATGCGAGATGAACAGGAAGTGAATGTTTTTAAAAAGTTACATACACAGTAGCTCCCCCACCACATGTTACACACAGCCAGCCCTTATATCCCTGGGTTCCACAGCCTCAGACTCATTCAACTGCAGATCAAAGTATCTGGAGGAAAAAAAAATTTTACAAATACAGTATAACAACTATGTACACAGCATTTACATGTATTAGGTATTATAAGAAGTCTACAGATGGTCTACGACATACAGGAGGATGTGCAGAGGTGATATGCAAATATTATACCATTGTGTATCAGGGATTTGAACATCCATGGATTTTGGTAGTCAAAGGGGCCCTGGAACCAATACCCCATGGGTACCAAGCAACCACTGTGCTAAAAATAAATCTAACAAAGCATACACAGGATCTACATGCTGAAAATGAGAAAACACTGATGAAAGGCATCAAAGAAGATCTAAATGAAAAGACATTCCTTGTTGATGGACTGGAAGACTCAACACAGTAAACACAGGGATTCCCCCCGCAGTGAGCTGTATATTTAATACAATTCCAATCACAAATCACAGCAGAGTTTTGTAGAGTTATGGAAAAGCTATTCTAATATTTACATGGAAGGGTAAAGAAGATTAAATTGCTAAAATAAAGATGGAGGAATCACACTACCCAATTTTAAGATTTACTGTACATCAACAGTAATAAAGACAATGTTGTATTGGTGACAGACAGGCACCAAGATCAATGGAACAGAACGGCGTATCCAAAGATAGACCCACACAAATTGGGCCATTTGACTTTGACAAAGGTGCAAAAGTAATTCAATGAACAAAAAGGATAGTCTTTTTAACCAATGGTGCCGGAATAATTCACATCCATATGCAAAACAATGAACCTTGACCTGACTCTCACACCTTATAGAGAAACTAACTCAAATGGATCCTAGATCTAAACATAAAACTACAAAATTTTAGGAAGAAAACATGAGAAAATTCTTGAGACCTTGAATTAGGGACAGAGTTCTTAGAATAACATGAAAAGTATGACCCATAAAAGAAAAAAATAGATAATGTGAACTTCAAAAATTTTAACTCTTGCTCTGCCAAACACACTGCTAAGAGAATGAAAATGTGGAGTACTGACTGAAGAAAATACTGTGGATCACATCTCTGACAAAGAACTTATAACCAGAATACACAAAGAATGCTCAAAATTCTACAATAATAAAACAATCCAGCCGGGCGTAGTGGCAAGCACCTGCAGGCTCAGCTCTTCAGGAGGCCTAAGCCGGAGGATGGCTTGAGCCCAAGGAATTTGAGGTCAGCCTGGGCAACACAGCAAGATCCCTTCTCTTTAAAAAAAATAAAAATTAAGACACAAAGAAAACAACCCAATTTCAGAATAAGGAAAAGACTGGAACAGATAGGTCACCAAAAAAGATTCAGGTGGGGCACAGTGGCTCATGCCTATGATTCCAACACTTTGGGAGGCCGAGGCAGGTGGATCATTTGAGGTCAGGAGTTAGAGATCAGCCTGGCCAACAAGGTGAAACCTCGTCCCTACTAAAAATAGAAAATTTCACTGGGTGTGGTGGTATGTGCCTGTAATCCCAGCTACTTCGGAGGCTGAGGCAGGAGAATTGCTTGAACCTGGGAGGTAGAGGTTGCAGTGAGCCAAGATCACATCATTGCACTCCAGCCTGGGCAACAAAGCGAGACTCCATCTCAAAAAAAAAAAAAAAAAAGACTCAAAGATGGCAAATTAAGCATATGAAAAAATATCCAACATCATTAGCCGTTAGGGCAATAAAAACTACAACAAAATAAGATATCACTACACACTTATTAAAATGATTAGATTAAAAATACTGACAATACCAAGTGCTGACAAGGAGTTGTATTCCATGGTATGGATGTACCACTGTTTATGCGCTCAATCATTAAAGAATATTTGGGTTGTTTTCAGCTTTTGGCTACGATAAATAAAGTTTCTGTGAACAACGTATGTAGAGGTTTTAGTATGAACCTGTTTTCACTTCTCCAGGGTGAATATTTAGGATTGCGACTGCAGGATGGTGTGATAGTTCATGTTTAATTTTATAGGAAGCTGCCAAGGTGTTTTCCAGAGTGGCATTGGAGGGAAAAAGGTAGCCTCAGAGAGTCAAAAGGGCTGGCTTCCAGTGCTCCCAGGATGGACTTAAGTTCTTCTCTCTGAGAAGGCTCTGTGGTCCTGTCCTCTCTCTCCGAGTGAGCACGTCCTGAAAGGCTACAACAGGGATCATGGAGGGAATTTGGGGGTACTCCCAAGCCACGGGACCAGATGAAACAATTCACTGGTTAAAGGGTCCCAGCAAGGCATGGAGGGTGTGAGGTGCTGGATCCTGCCCTTAGCTTCCCTTTCCTTGAGAAGCCCTCTTGAGATCCTGGGCTGAGCCCAGCTGCAATGAGCTCTCATGCTCACAAGTTTGTTGCCTCAGAATGGCCGAGCTCCATCGGTGGCTCTCGCACATATGGACAGGGCTCTGTGGGAAGCCCTCAGGTCTGGTCCATCCTAAAGGCCTCAGAGCCCAGGTCTGCCTACGATCCAGCTCATCCAGAGCCCCCTCAGCAATGTTATTTAAACTTTCTCTGACTTTATCTCATTATACGAAACACATCTGCATTGCAACTAATACATACACACATTCACAGACACATACAGAAACACACGTGTGTCCCATCCATGTATATATTCATCATATACTCCCCTCTTTTTCACATCACCTGTCCCAACTAGCAGCAGTACTTATTACAATGTGCCCTTATCCTGTCTCATTTTTTATTTTTATATTTTTTTGAGACAAGAATCTGGCTGGCACTGTCGCCCTGGCTGGAGTGCAATGGCGCGATCTCGGCTCACTGCAACCTCTGCCTCTTGGGTTCAAGCGATTCTCCCGCCTCAGCCTCCCGAGTAGCTGGGATTACAGGCATGCACCACCACGCCCAGCTAATTTTTGTATTTTTAGTAAGGACAGGGTTTCACTATGTTAGCCAGGCTGGTCTCGAACTCCTGACCTCATGATCCACCCACCTCGGCCTCCCAAAGTGCTGGGATTACAGGCGTGAGCCACCACACCTGGCCTCCTGTCTCATTTTTTTTAATTCTGGCTATGACCATAGAATAGGTTTCATATCTTGTTAATAGGATGCAACCCACATTTTAAAAAACTCTGCTTAAGATGAAATTTAAACAGATATGGGCTTCAAATGGCCTGGGCAAATTGCTTTTATGACTTTGGTTCCTCATGTGTAAGACAGGAGTAAGGCCTCTCCTAGGTAAATGGCATACAGAAAGCACAGAGCTTGACAATAATCACTTCTCAAGAAACAGTAGCCATCACTGGTCTAGAAACTCTAAGCCCTGCTTTTTTCGCTCTTAGTCTTGCCATCTGGGCCACAGCCTGCTCTGTGAAACTGCATCTGGGAACCTTTATTTAGAACTGTATTTATAGAGTGACAAAATACTTGTGGTAACATTTAATTTTTATTCAGCCAACATGTTTATAACTTAGGTTTCATCAGAAATTTTTTTTATATTTTTAAACTTCCTGACACTCTTAAGAGTTTTGTTCAGATCACACTCTACTGCGTGCAGAGTAAATTCATTCATCAGACACTTTCTGAGCACCTGGCAGACATCTTACCAGGCTACTCAAGAAGGCAAGAGAAAAGAGGCATGGCTCTTAGCCAGGAAGAAGCTCAAGGCTGGCTTCAAGGTCCTGGGGCATTGGCCTTGGTCTGCTTTCCTTGACCAGGTGTATCCACGACTCTCTCTAGCTTCCGCCAAATCTATAGTGACCGTTTCCCTTTCTTCCTCTGTACCTCTGCTGGTGTAATTCATTCCTTTTGAATATTCTCTTCATCGCCACATAACTGCTACCCACCCTTCCTCAAGTTCCAACTCCATGGTGACCTCTTTTCTAAGCCATCTCCACGCCCCCTATACTGTGGCACTGGGGGCCTTCTGTGCCCTCATAGGGCAGCATTCTGCCCATTTCATGCTTGATTCTCCCATCTACCTAGTACAGTGCTCTGCACCAAGCAGATCCCATAGAAAAGTCTATTGGGTTTATGAATATAACAACAAAATGCATCTATATGGGGAAGGGGGAGTAAATGGCATCCATCTGCACATATTACTCTGTTGATAAAGCTGCCTTTCAGATTCCATGATGATTCCCTTACCTACCAAGAGCTCTCGACCTAGGGTCAACAATGATAACAACTCTTTAAAAATTTTTAATCATTTTTTAAAATGAAAATTTCCAAACGTACCACAAAGTACAGAGAGAGAGAGGTATAATACTCATACACCCAACATTCTGCTTCAAAAACCACCGTGTTTTTTGACATGGTGCTTTTTGTTTCATCTGTCTTTTTCCCACATTTTCATCTGTCTTTTTCCCACATTTTCCCACCAAGAGTATTTAAAATAAATCTCAGCGAATCATTTCACCAGCTAATACCTCGGTATTTCTAACAGATAGCACCCTAACAAAAATAACCAAATTGCCATTGTTTTGCTTAGCAAGATTAACTACAATTTCTTAATATTACCTAAGAGCTAGTCCATGTTCATATATCCACGAACATCTCAAAAATGTCCTTCACAACTGGTTTGTTCAAATCAGCACTCCAACAATGTCAACACTGAGCATCTGCTTGCTGTGCCTCCTAAATCGTTTTAATCTGTAAAGATATGTTCCTCCCCACTCTTTTCATGCTATACATCACTGAGCAAGCTGACTGTTTGTCTTGTAAATTCTTTTGCCCTCTGGATTTGGTGACTACATTTTCTTTAACATGCCCCTCTCTCGCCTGTATTTTCTCTAAACTGGCAGTTAGATCTAGGTTTGATTTGGTTGCAATTAATTTGTTTTAGCAAGAAAATGTCACAGGTGGTATTATATGTACTGAATAATATCATGAGGAGGTACACAATACCTGTTTCTCACTTTCAGTGATTTGTCAGTGGGCTCCAGCGTGGAGGGCCTGATACAGTTGTTACATAGTCCCTACAAACCTATCCCCCTGGTGAGTTGTAGTAGCCATTGATGACGGCTGCCTAGATTTAAAATTCCTTTATGGGATGCAGTTGTGAAATGATGATTTTCTAATACCACCATCCTTGTTTCATTTATTAGCCGGCGTTTTTCTATAGAGAAGTTTCTCTCATCAACTCTTTGATTACCTGAAATGCAGTTCACACTTGAAAGGCAGGGTAAATGCTTGATTCTTTCCCTTTATTAATTTTCAGAATAATCAACTGGTGCTCTAGTAATCTTCTATAGTGAGTAAAGAGAATTCTTACATTCTTAGCATCATTATGAACATACGGATTTTTCTGTTTTATGTTTCAATCCACTGCAGTCATTTATTATTTTTCACCCTCAAACCACCCCAACTTTGGACAATGGACGACCCCTCAGGGGTCTTGTGTCCTTGTGACATGGCTGCAGGTGGACTTTGGCAACCTTCTTGTCAGAGGTTCACCTTGCCTAATTCCTGCCTCACCTAGAACCAGTCATATCTCCAAGGAGACCTGGTTCCCTATAGAGAAAAATGGTATTAAGAAAACACAATTTGGATGTTACCAGGGCTCAATGATTTTAGCTCTTTTCAGTGAACGAGGCTAGGAAATAGGCACTTTCTGGAAAGAAAAAAACTAATCATGAACTCAGACTGTTATTTCCAACTCAAAGTTTAAGGGTTTTAAACTTCACCTCTTTGCTTTCATCTTTGTATCTATATTATGCTGAAATTCTTGCTTCCCAATAGCTTTAAATAATCAGTTTTCTTTATAATAAATGCAAAGTATGTAGCACACACATGTATAACAGTATGTACACGTAGCATCAGTATTTCAGAGTAACAATACCAATGTTGCTACTAACAGAATATAGTTTATAATTTCTCTGTGGCTCTTCTGTTCCTAGACTATGTCCCACTAGAATTACATTGTCAAAATATGATGTTTTAAAATCAGTTCAAATATCCTCTGTGAGATATACACAAATTCCTTCCTTTCTTTTTTCCTTCTTCCTTCCTCCAACGTTCCTCTCCCTTTTCTCTTCCTTTTCTTTCTCTTTCTTTCTTGAAGACATGTACTTCTATTTCATTTCCTTTTTAATTTTTTAACTAAGTAAAACATATACATGATTTCAAACAGGCACATTCAAAGAATTCTAGTTTCTATCCTTGTCTATTCCATCCTGGTCTTTCCTCTTAAAGTTAATCATTTTTTATAATGAGTTTTTAGTTTATTCTTCCATGGTTTCTTTTTAAAACTATATAGAAAAAAATGTGTGTGTGTGTGGGGTGTGTGTGTGTGTGTGTGTGTGTGTGTGTGTGTGTGTGTGTGTGTGTGTGTACATGTTTATAAATATATGATGGAGTCTCTCTCTGTTGCCCTGGCTGGAGTGCAATGGCACGATCTCGATTCACTGCCACTTCCACCTCCCAAGTTCAAGCAATTCTCCTGCCTCAGCCTCCAGAGTAGCTGGGATTACAGGCATGCACCACCATGCCCGGCTAATTTTTGTATTTTTAGTAGAGACGGGGTTTCACTATGTTGGCCAGGCTGGTCTCAAACTCCTGATCTCATGATCCGCCCACCTTGGCTTCCCAAAGTGCTGGGATTACAAAGCGTGAGACACGGTACCCGGCCTACTTCATTTATTTTTTACAATGTATTGTATTTCATCATACGGATATATCAGAAATCCCCACCTGATGGACACCTGGGTTGTTTGTAACTCCTTGGAGTAAGAAATAATGTTGCAATTAATGATCTTTTACTAGTTTCTGGTATAGAGTCCTAAACAAGACTGCTGAGTCAAAAAGCAAATGCATATGAATTTTACCAGATACTACCAGATTCTTATCTACAAAGATGGCTCCATTGTGCATTTCCACCACAGCAAGAGAATATTTGTTGGCCTATGGTCTTGCCAACAACATCTGTTATCAAACAGGTGAAAAACAGTATTTAAGTAGTTTAATGTGCATTTTTCTTTTTATGAGCAAAGTTGAGCATTGTTTCACTGGTTTAGGGCCCTTTGCATTTATTTGTCTGTAAATTGTCTACTCGTATCCTTTAACCGTTTTTCCTGAATCTTTGGCAGCTCTGTGTCGTGGACACCGGGCTTTCTGTGTGTGGTTTAGGCTGCGGGCCTTTCCCCGCTTCCTCTGTCATTTACGTGCTTATTTCTGTGTGTGGTTAAGCTGCAGGCCTTTCCCCGGTTTCTCTGTCATTTTATCTGCTTATTTGCTTCTTGCCTTCCGACTTTTTTTTAATGTACTTAAATTTATCAACCTTTTCTCTTATTGTTTCTAGACTCTGAGGTCACTTAATGGAACTCATTCATGTTTTCTCCTAACACTTGCATGGGTTCAGGTGCTGTTACATTAATATTTGTGCCATTTGGAGTTCATTCGAACTGGTGTATGTTATAAGGGATGAATCCAATTTTATCTAAAGCAGCAGTTCCCAACCTTTTTGGCATCAGGGACCAGTTTCATGGAAGACAATTTTTCCACAGACTAGGGGGAAGAAGAGTTTGGGAATGACTTCAGGATGAAACTGTTCCACCTCAGATCATCAGGCACTGGATTCTCAACAAGAGCATGTAACCTAGATCCCTCACATGCACAGTTCATGACAGGGTTCACGCTCCCTGAGACTCTGATGCCACCGCTGACCTGACTAGAGGCAGAGCTCAGCTGTGTGGCGTGGGTCCTAACAGACCATGGACCATCAGTCCATGGCCAGGGGTTAGTGGACTCCTGATCTACAGGTAGCAATATCCTTGTCCCTGTATCTCTTATTAAATAATCTTTCTTTTCCTCCCAGTGATCTGATATGCCAACTTTATCATACACTACATTTCCAAAAACACTTGAATCTATTTCTGGATTTTTCTACTGTGTCCCATTAGCCTGTCAGCCTCTTTATGTGCCAATGCCAAGCTATTTTGAACGGTGGAAGCTGTATAACATTTTTAATATCTGGTAGAACTATTATTTTTCTTTTTCAGGGAATTTCCTGGCTATTACTGCTCATTTATTTATCTAAATAAACTTAGAATCAACTTATCTAGCTCAAAAAAAAAACCTGAGGGTATTACTGAGATCATACTAAATGTATAAATTAATGTAAGGAGAAATGCCATCTGAATGAAATCGAGTCTTTTTATCTAAGCACATGGTATGAATAGGGACAATTTTCATGTAGGCTGCTTCCATCTTAGTAGGGTCTTCATGAAAACAACCAATATTTTGAACAGCAAGAGTAAGATTTCTGATTTTTAGGAAGTAATTTATATTTGAGGAGTGATATATTACATGGAGGGGCTTTTAAAATATCTGAACTAAAGATGTGAGCACCCAGTAAGGGAGGACTCAAGCAATGCCCAGGTGCAGGTGGAGGAGGGGAGCAAATCCACCACATTCAACCCCTCAGTCCCAGGTGATCCTAGAGCAACTCCTTACAATTAGGAATTAGGGAGAGAAACAGAGAGGAATAAATTCACCAGGGAACAAGTTTAGCTTCCAAGATTTGGCCAGCATTTTAATGCCTCTCAACTAATTCCTAACGACTGGCAAAGTCTGGCTTTACTACAAAGCCTGCCAAGCCTCCCTAGCACTCTGTCTCCCTCCTACTAGCTTTCAGACTTGTCTTACTCCTTGCAGCAACTCTGTATCTTCCTATGATGGTGTGCTGCAACCTCCTGCTCTTTGTTATCCCTACACTAAGTCAAATCTTTCCTCCTGCCACTGCCTTGGGGAAGTGCCTTCTAGGACTGGCCCCGCGATGACACGGCAACCCCGTGGCTCCCGGCAACGTTTCCATGGGGGCATATCTTACACTGTTTTCCGACCAGCATGTTTCTTCAAACAGGTTTCATCGGAAACAGGAAAGGGATTTTTATTATTTATAAAATAAAAAGTTTGTTATATGATCCTTTATTACTGATGCCAATGATTGTTGGGAATTAATGGACTGAAAAATGAAGAGCATGCACTGAAGATGTGAAGAGGCTCAGAAGAAAAACCTCATACAACTTAAAACAGACAATATCCCCACGGTTGCTAGGACACTAGCAGACAGCACTGACATCCTAGCTGTCTGATGCTGAGAATTCAACAGCATGTGTGTGGGGCAGAAGCACCTGTGAATTTCCAATAACTCCACAGCTTACTAAATATGTGTGTGGTTTAGCAATGTTGTTATTTGTTCCATCCAGAGAGTCTCATTTTACACTGTTCTGAATAAACTCTTTTGGTCCTCAAAGTTTGCTTTGCTCCACTTCACCAAAGCATGCAAGGATTTGATAACAAAAAAGAGAAAACCCTATCTTAGCTTCAATCTACCCACAAAAGATGACTGGGGTAAAAAGTCAACGAAACTACCACTGGGAAAAGACAAATGCTCGTGAAGAGGGAGTTGGATTTTGAAGTCTGAAAGGACAAGGCCAAACAAACCTGGATTAGCCAGATGCAAGGGAGATGTCTTTTGAGAGATGAGACTCAAACTCATGGGGAAGGGAGAGGAGCTGTAAACATTTTATAGAACAGAAGCCTTGCTAAGGAAACCCTTCCACGGAACCTGACCGGGTGCCCTGATCACGTGCTGAGCAGGAAGGCAGTGTGACAGGCGGGAGTCTGAGAAGTCTGGGCCTCGGGCAAGAAGGCTTGCCTGAGTGGGGTGGGGTACGGGTCTAGCCCAGCAGAGAGGGAACTCCCCTGCAACAGGTGAAGGAGAAGATGATTCCTGCAGAGAATCTGGACTTAGCAAGCAAGTGTCTAAAGTCAGGGCCTGATGCTGCAGCACTGAAGGTGAGTATGCACCATTGGAAGGATTTCAAGCATGCACTGCAGGATCCAGAAGTAGGGAGGCTGCCGGAGAGGAGAAGCTGGGGGAGAGGCTGGCTAGCTGAATTCTGGAATGGAACTCACGAGTCAGGTATTACAATTTTCTCCAGTAACACGTAGCAGCCTGAGAAAAGAAGCAAGGCCTCTGATGAGATGAGCAGACACCCGAGGGCGCAGCAGCCACACTCTGGAGACCTGGGTCTTCGGGGGGCTGGAGGGGAGTGCAGGTACAGAGGCTCAGGCAAAGGAGCTGTCTGCCTCCTGGCAAAGCTGGAAAGGGGGCAAGTCCAAAGGCCTCAGCTTGAACTCAAAGGCCTTCCCTAACTTTGGTGAAACCTCTTTTCCCAGTGGTAGCTTCGTTGACTTTTTTACTCCAGTCATCCTTTGTGGGTAAACTGAAGCTAAGATAGGGTTTTCTCTTTTTTGGTATCAAACCCTTGCATGCTTTGGTACAGTGGAGCAAAGCAAACTGAGGACACAAAGGATTTATTCTTTGGTGGAGGGAGATGGGGGTAAGAGCCTAACATAGCCGGCACCTCAAAACAGCCCACACTCACCCGCTCACTCGGTGAGCCTACTCCACCACCATGCTGTGCTGTTCCCGGCACCAGTATGGTGAAGAGACAAATGGTCCTTGACTGCCCTCCTTGAACTTACATTCTAGGGTTGCAAAGAGCAGAGCAGACAAAACCAACCACAAATGTGCCTGTAAATGCGTGCATATGAAGACAGTCTGAGCAGTGGCAGTAAAGGAACGGAGAAAAAGGCAAGAGCCCAACCTGGGGCACAGGAAGGGCTGAGGAGCCGACTTTAATGGGTACGGGCAGGAAAGGCCTCTGATGAGATGAGCAGACACCTGAGGGTGCAGCAGCCACACACTCTGGAGACCAGGGGCTGGGGGAGGAGCGCAGGCACAGAGGCTCAGGCAAAGGAGCTGTCTGCCTCCGGGCAAAGCGGCCGAGGGGGCAAGGCCAAAGGCCTCAGCTAGAACTCAAAGGCCTTCTATAACCTTGACAAAACCGTCACGAAACCTTCACTCCCACTCAGCCTCATTTCTGAGGAGCCCTGCAAGTCTCTCCAGCCAGTTCCCACGTTCCTTCCTTCCGTGCCCTGAACGCGCCAGGCCCACCTCACCACTGCACTCTCTCCAGCTCTCCAGATTCCTGCACCACCTTCCTGCCCACAGAACACTGTCCGGCAACCCTCCCCAGCTGAGAGTCACCCGGGTACGGGAGGGGGGCAGGATGGCCACGGAAACGTCATTTCCAAGGCCTACTTCCAGATGAAAATGCTGTAGCCACAGCCTTCTACTCCAGGAAGAGCGACTATGCATTCCAGTCCCCTGAGGATGCTCTGATTCAGGGTGTCTTGGGTGGAGCCTGAGATCTGCAAATCAGACAAGCCCCTGGGTGATGCCTCTGCAGTCCACAGTCTGGGTTGTGAGGGACTACAACAGGGATGGAGGGAGGCCACGCAATGACTCTCACTGGGAATTTGGAGCCAGAACACAGGGGGAAGGCATCTGTCAGTGGGGGCTCCAGAGCAGAGAGGGGAGGATGTGGAGAGAGGGCCGGGGCCATGAGAGGCCATCAGAAAAACAAGACCAACTGGAGAGACAGGAGTAAGAGTGAGGTGGCCTCTGAGGAACCATGGGACAGTCCCTGAGGCCTGGAAGCCCCTTGGTTCTCGCTCTAGGAGTCTGTGCTCTCCCTGTGGCCTGAACACATACACTCTCACCCAGGTTCTCTTCAGCCAGCTAGAGAGCGAGAAGGAAGCACCTTGGCCAGACAGGAGCGTGTCTGGGAGCCTCCCAGGAAGGCGCGACAGGTGTGCGGATGCAGGTTAGGCCGGGGAGGAGCCCATCAACACTGAGCGAGAACATACACCGTAGAATGATCCTACTGCTGCGGTCTGCTTCTGCTGAAACAACCTGCTTTATCTGCTACCTGTCATCACAAAGATGAAGAAGAAACGGGATGTAGTCATGAAGCAGGAGTGCCTACCGTGGGTGGGGCCCTCTGTCAGGCAATGCAGAGACAGAGAAAATAAGCTGAGTACCTGCGCCTCCAGAAAGAAACACAGGCTGGTCAGGGGGAACAGACAATGGCGAATAAATACAAACACAGTCTCAGAAACACACACAGGGCAGATGAGACTGACTTCCTTTTCACCTGTAATGTCAAGCTTTTCACTTTTTCTGTAATTGTTACAAGTAAAATACTATCTTTTATGATTCACTTTTGTTGTTCGGCTCACTTAAAACAGTAAAGTGAAGTAAAAACATACGATGAAATAGGAAGTTTTTAAACATCAGAAAACCTGGGAGTCAGAGGGCTCTTAAAGGCGTATCTGGTCCATTCACCTGCTTCAGGTAAGACCACACCTACTTCATCCCAGACAGATGTAGTTTTTTTAAAAAAGCCAGATTCTACTTTAATCTACTTAAGTATAGTTTCAGCCCAACTGCACTTATCAACCTCTTCTGTTTTAGTCAACATCTGTAAAAATCTAACACACTGGTCTAATTTTTTTAAATTTTAATTAAAGGCCATTTAGACAAGCAACCAACTTTTGACATTCCCTGAGGTAGAACTTAAAACAGATCTTAATGTAACTACTAATAAGGACTAGGCAAAAACTGGGAAGAGGTGTATGATTAAAACTAAATAAATAAAGAGCAAAGGCTTGCATAAAATGTTCCAGTCACTGGCTCATAATGCTTCATTACATTTAATTTTTACCTTTTCAAGACTATACCTATGATTCTGTATTACAATTTAACCAGTTATCACCTAGTCTCCCATAAAGGTTGGTGAGAAATGAAAATTAAGCAAACATAGTATTACATAAGCGCTTAGAAAAGTTTAACTGTGCAAACAATGAACAGATTTAAGAATATTCATTTATTCATCTGTAAAAGTTTCCAGAGCACTCACTGTGGGCCCAGAACTACGCCAGGGGCCTTGGAGAGAATGAGGAGCAGGCAGACATGGAGCTTACATGCTCGGCTTATTGTGGTTTATGGTAATATAGTCTCTGCTCAAAATCACCAACATAAAAACATTAAAATACTGAGGTCACCCTTGAAAACATAAGGCAACAATGAAAATTCAACTTCTTTACCAAAATGATTAACAATAATGAAACAGAACAGGCTACCAGAAAGCAAGCTTCCTCTTTCATTACTCTTTATCCAATTGTTGTCTCTCAAATACATCCCTTTATTTCCGGCTTATCACCATGCTCCAACCAGGCCTCCACTGCTGTAGCAACCTTTTAACTGGCTCAGGGATCCACCCTGCATGCTGGGCTTTATCAGTTAGGATGGGCTAGTTCCTGCTACAGTAACAAACAATCCACAAAAATCTAAGTGGCTTAAAATGAGAGTTTCTTTCTTTCTCATGCCACTTAACAGCTGTGTGGTTTCAGGTACACACTTAACCATTCTGGCCCTCAGTCTCCCCATCTGCAAGGTGGAAGAGGTGTCATCATTAAATGAGGTAAGAGATGAATACTCAGAACTGTACCTAGGACATAGGACACACTCAATAAGTAACTATTATTGTTGTCGTTGTTATTCTGGATACCACAAATCTTGATCAGAAGCTTTCTTGGCTTCTGTCAAGGCTTCTGATCAGGATTTGGGGTATCAGAAATAATGGGATATGACTACACCATATCATCTAGCCATCTGTCTCCCACAGTAGATCATGAGCTACTTGAGAATAAGAACTGCATCTGACTCAGGTGTTGCAGAGGTTCACAGAAAAGTGGTGCATGGTAAGCACTCAGTAAGTGCTTGTTGCACTAAAGGAAACAACGTTGAATAATAATTACTGGTGAGTGAAGAAACCCCACATGTGTTGAACAAACACAGAGTCCCATATTAATGAGGGCACACTCACAGATGCATCTGGCCCACAGAAAACCTGACTAAAAGCACACAATGAAGATAGGGAATGGTATCTGTAGGTAGGAAAGACTTACAGCTTTACCAGCCCAGAATCAAGCCACAGTGTGAGCCAGGCCACCAGTACATGGGCTACTGCTCCCACGGAAGTCTAAGCAAAGAAAGGAGGGTGTTCCACAATGAGGAACTAGCACAAATCTATGACCACGTGGGGAAAGAATGTAACTCAAGATTCCCCCTGTTCCTCCTTCCTTTCTTAGGGCCATCATTCCTCTGTCCCATGCTGTCCTGGCACACTGGCACACAACAGCCAGCATGGCAAAAACTTTGAGGGGACAGAGGTGCTCTCTGTACCTTGACTGGGGTGACAGTTACACAGGTGCAGACGTTTGTTAAAACTTTTCAGCCATGCATTAAAAATCTGTGTTTACCTGTCTATGTAAATTAGAGAGAAGCAAGCAGTGGACAATGCTGACTGTTAAATGGTCATGCCAGCAGCTGAGGTGTGAGCCCCACCCCCATCACCTACAAAACGAGAGCCTTACGAAGGGCAGCGTGGACAGGAGGGAGGAGCTGATGCAGCTCTGTACACTGGCCTCTGGAGGACATCACGAAACCCCGTTCATGCTCGTGCAGCGTCAGCTCACTCAGGAGGCCTTTCTTCCTGCTTCACGGCACAAGAAGAGTATGGAACCCGCAGCCTGTCAGATCGTTCTAGAATCTTTTTTGTTTTTTGAGAATAGTTTTGCTCTGTCACCTAGGCTGGAGTGCAGTGGCATAATCGTGGCTCACCGTAACCTCCACCTCCCGAGTTTAAGCAATTCTCCTGCCTCAGCCTCCTGAGCAGCTGGGATTACAGGCGCATGCCACCATGCCTGGCTAATTTTTGTTTTCTTTTCTTTTCTTTTCTTTTTCGAGACAGAGTTTCACTCTTGTTGCCCAGGCTGGAGTGCAATAGCACAATATTGGCTCACTGCAACCTCTGCCTCCGAGTTCAAGGGATTTTCCTGCCTCAGCCTCCCAAATAGCTGGGATTACAGGCATGCACTATCATGCCTGGCTAATTTTGTATTCTTTTTTTTTTTTTTTTTTTTTTTTTAGTAGAGACAGGGTTTCTCCATGTTGGTCAGGCTGGTCTCAAACTCCCGACCTCAGGTGATCCGCCTGCCTCAGCCTCCCAAAGTGCTGGTGGCGTAAGCCACTGTGCCCAGCCAATTTTTGTATTTTTAGTAGAGACAAGAGTTTTGACATGTTAGCCAGGCTGGTCTCAAACTCCTGACCTCAGGTGATCCACCAGCCTCGCCCTCCCAAACTGTTGGGATTACAGACGTGAGCCACCACGCTCAGCCTCTATATCTATAATCTTTTACTATTTAGCATCATCCTCTAAGCTTCAAGTTGCTTGAGGGTGAGGAGATTTTCTTCCCCTCTCTTCTCTCCAGCACCTCCAATAATGCTTGCACACAGTGTGCTCTTCATCAATATTTGTTTCTCTGGCAGTATGTCTTTAAAGTTATCTTTAAAGATATGAGATATACTACCTTTAAGTAAGAATGGTAATTCTAAGTAAGAATAATGTCTACATTATCTTAGATGTTGTTGACTCTAAAGATTTAAATTTCCTCTTTTTTAGATTGGTATGACTCCTACTGTCATGATTTATGACTCCATAAAAGCCATATATTTACTGGCAGAATAAACGGCAAGCTTGGTATGCAGAACAGAGCACTAGAATTCTTGCTGTAAAGATTACTGATGCTTCAGGCTGTTATCAAGGAGACATCACACGAAGCTATGCATCAAGAGCTTGCCCTAAAGACAAAAATGTCGATACTGCTCTATCAAGTCTGCATTTAGTCACAGCTCCTGGCACTCCGCAGTCACTGTGTGTATGCACATGTGCGTGCGCAAACACTTGGCCAGTGTGTTTCAGTGAACACCTGGCAACCCAAAAACAACATCTTAAAGATAGCTGTCAGAGCGTGAAACACTGCACTAACCAGGAACTTCCAAGGTTGTGGATTAGCACAGGAACACATCAAAGCCACCTTGAATTCCGTGTGATATGCCTTAGGAAACTTTAGTCTCTGATGATCGATAATTTGAATCTAATCTTTTGAACCAAAAATAATTATGTATCTTGTTCCAAGTACAAAGCCAGTGGGTATAGCTCAAGCCATGAATATGTAATTTCCTAAAAGTCAAAGTGGTTTTTCTGAGTCTTCACACAGATTCTAAATGGCCAGAAGGCCTGCAGTCACGATGGTGGTGCTCCATGGAGGCACTGGGGGTCTGTTGTGTGCCTGTGCTTTCCACACGGTGGCTCAGCTAACTCGCAACAACCCCACGGGGGAGGCTGTGGCCCTGCTCCACAGCCGAGGGAGGCGAGCAGTGCGAACATCTCCAAGCCAAAGGTCAGGCGGGAGCCCCGGAAGCTCAGGACAACGGGGGCTGACTGGGGCAGGCTGTGGAGGCAGCACCAGGTGTCCCCTGCCCACTGCTCAGGGCTTCCAGGGTCCACTGTTCTGGGAACAAATAGCTGCGTCCGTCTCTGCCATACATTTTGGAAGCAGCGAATTTAGTTTGAATTTGTATGTCTCATCACAAAGGCTGAACTTTGTTTTCTTCTTTTAAAAATTTCAAAAAAAAATAAATAGTATCCACAGCAGAGGTCCAATAAAATGCCAATTTTATAAATATAGGTTAAACAAATATGACTGTTTGGAGAAAGTGTACCAGAGTTTATTTTCTAATAAGTCCAAGTTGAATCATGTATGAAAAGTACTAACAGAGAAAAACTCTTAAAAGAGAATCAAATAGCAATTAATGTAACTCTAATCACATTTTTAAAATAAATATAATTTCAAAACAATTTGACTTAAAAGGTCAGCATATGAAAAATTTATTGAATCCTATGTGTATGTAAAAAAAATTTATCCTATCTATATTTATGAGTACTGCACTAATGTTCTTTTTTCTAAAATGGCTAGAAATAGTTTTTCAAGATTAAGAAAAAAATCTATCCTAAAGAGAATACAGAAAGAACCTATTTCTTTCTCCCTCCAAAGTACTGAATGAAACCTCCACGCCTCCCTTTGGAACATTCTCCAGGGGCCTGAAAGGGGGAGCAGCAGAATCCTAAATTCCAGCCCGGGCTCCCACCTCGGAGCCTCAGGCATTTTCTGCCCCTGCTCCTAGCCAGCAGGCACTGCTGGGCCACACTGTTAGAATCAGCTGGGACTGCTTTAGGGAATTTTTGTTTTGTGTAGGGTTGGGGGAGGGAGGAGGATGTAGCTGAAAGTCGCCAGGGTTGGAATTCCAACAGGCAAAGGACACACCCTCTCCTCTGCCAGCTCCCTGAGGCCGCCAGTCGGATTTTTCCTGTCAACACCCCTGCCAGCCGCCTCCCATCAGACTCCACAGCCCTCCCCGTCCACAGCCCCAGCCCCAGGCAGTCCGTCCAGAGCTGCAGGTGCAGACCAAAGCCATTCCTCCACAAAAAGGAGGGCACGGCCACTTCGGAAAGCATCTGGAGCCGTGTCGCTCATCTGGTTCTTCTCCGCTCCTTCCCTCTTCCTCAGTTTCCACCTGCCGATGGAGTGCGGTTCACACAATGAGAACTCAACTCCAACTCCCTCTCTTGCCCCCAACTCTGTCATGGAAATGATTTCATTTAAAGTTTCCTCTTGGATTTTTCCAGCGGATATATTCAACGCTGCCTCTAAAACACGTCAAGTAAATACCAATCAATCATTCCCAGAAAGTAGTCTCACATTAAACCAGTTATTCAAATGTCCGAGAGTAATATGAGCTAAGTGAAGGATTTGTAACATAAGATGTACAATTAATACAAATAATACAAAAAGTTCAACCTGAAAAGGACAATCACAACCCTCCACCCGCATGCCACGGTAAACGCTGAGAGACAGCTTCAGCTGGACTGGGGAAAGTTCAACATAGTTATTTAGCTATGCTCTTTTCAAGCAATAGTTCATTTTCCTCAAACAATTAAAGCATACATATTCCCTTCCTTAAATCTGGTACACAAAATTTCCTGTAATAAATATATCTTTTTGGAATGTCAGTCTTTCAAGGCTGTACAAAGAATATCAATTACTTAAAATCAGTCTGGGGCTGGGTGTGGTAGCTCATGCCTATAATTCCGCTGCTTTGGGAGGTGAGGCAGGAAGATCACTTGAGCCCAAGAGCTAGGGATTAGCCTGGACAACACAGCAAGACCTCATCTCTATAAAAAATTTAAACATTAGCCAGGCATGATGGTGGGCACCTACTGTTCTAGCTACTCAGGAGACTGAGGTGGGAGGATCCCTTGAGTCCAGGGGTTTAAGGCTGCAGAGAGACTTTTCACACCACTACCCTCCAGCCTGGGTGACAAAGCACAACCTTGTCTCTTGTCTCTTAAAAAAAAAAACAAGTCTAGGTAAACAAAGAGAATTCTATTTCAAACTTAATTTACGCTAAATGGAAAACTCTGGCTAATGACATTCCCCAGAGGTCACCTTTTTGAGAGACTTGGCCAAGGCGGAGTGCATGTCAAACATAGAGGAAGGAGAAGGTGGGTGGGCAGCTGTGTAGTGGTTCAGGGCATGGGTCTGGGCCAGGCCGCCTGGGTTCTTATGTGGTTGCACCCCTTGATTAGCTGTGTGCAACCTCGGGAAAGCTACTGAATCCTGATGTGCCTCGGTTCACAAATGTCTAGAATGGGGATAATACCTTCCCATCTAGGAAGCAGTGTGAGGATGAATGCACTGATGTATTTAAGGGCTGGGAAGAGTGCCTGACACACAGTGAACACTAGTCAATGCTCGCCAGCATTACTGTGGCTGTGGTCATCATTATTCATTTTGGAAGCAGTTTACTTTTCAGGGTCTTGAATAAGGTTCGAATTTTATTTTTCCAATCTACATAAGAACCAAGTTAATATTACCTTTCCCCCAAAAGACACATGGGTACTTCCAAATGTACACACACAATTACTATTAGTAGCACGAAGAACACAAAGAAGATACTGATGACAGTAACCGACCCCAGAACTGAGCGCGACTAGGAGGCGGGAAGGAGAGGGGAGCGGAGCCTGGGAGGCAGGGAGAAGGCAGAGTGGCCAGAGAACCTTCGCACCTTTTTTTGCTCCTCCTTGGTCTCTTCAGGACCTCTACTCAGTTTGCTCTCAGGAAAAATGACAACTACATCCACACAAATATGTAAAGGAACGATGAGGGCTTAAAACATTTCTCCTCCAAGGTGTGTTTGCATTTTGACATAGATCTGAACTAAAGGAAATGAAGAGTTAAGAGTGGAATTCCTAGCTCAATGAAAACATCAGAAGGCTAGAGAGTACAGAGAAATCAGGCCACACCTCTGCCTGTGTGAATGGGCCGCTTGCTGCAGGATTTACAAGCACTGTGCAGGCACCAGAAGGTTTGGAGGGTGGGAGGAGATCTGCTTTGAGGCCTACACATGACTAGCACAGGACCACAGGTGGCACTCCTTCTCCGGGCCGTGCCACCTGGCTTTCCTGAGCACCAGAATGCTGGCCTGTGAGAGACAGCCAGTTGGTCCTGTGTGTTGAGGGGTGGTCTCGCAGCTCAAAGGCAGAGAAGGAACTGGCATGGACCCTACGCTTCTTACACTCTTAGCACCCCTTCATGATGGGGGCTGCCTGCACAACAGCCTGTTGTAAGGAGAGCCCAGCACTCTTTTTTTTTTTTTTTTGAGACACAGTCTCACTCTGTTACCCAGGCTGGAGTGCAGGGGCGTGATCTCGGCTCACTACAACCTTCACCTTCAGAGTTTAAATGATTCTCCTGCCTCAGCCTCCCAAGTAGCAGCTGAGACTACAGGCATGCACTACCACACCTGGCTAATTTTTTTGTATTTTTAGTAGAGACGGGGTTTTACCATGTTGGCCAGACTGGTCTCGAACTCCTGACCTCAGATGATCCGCCAACCTCAGCCTCCCAAAGTGCTGGGATTACAGGCTTGCAGGACTATTGAGACAGCACCCCACCACTGAGTGGCTTGGAGGGGGCCTTTCCTGCACATTTAACTTAGAGAGGAGAGTGACACGGGAAGCACAGGCTCTGGAGAGGGTGAGATAAAACAAAACACCTCGGAAACATCTACTCAAGCCCATGCAGGAGGCATTCATGGAAGGTCACTGTGACTGCTGTCATCAATAGTAATTTAATCCTCCCAACAAATGCACAAGGCAAGTAAAATCATCGCCACTTTACAGATGAAGAAAAGGAGACTCACAAATTAAGTCAACATGTGAGGGGTTGCCTGGTTAGAAAGCAAGAAGATACTAGAATTTAAACTGTTTTTTTCCCTAAATCAAAATTTCCCATGCACCATGAAAGTAAGCATGCCAAGCGGCTGGAACCCACCTGTGTGGGTCGTGTCTCAGCAGCTCTTGCTTAGCTGACAGGACTCACTTTTGTACTTAACCCCGTAAGGCTCAGGAACCCGGGTTGGGTCCTGCCACTGGGCAGTGTGAATCATTCTCAGAGGCCAGAAATAAAAGCCACAGAGGCAGACAAGAGTGCAGGCATCCAGTATCCAACCAGGACAAGGTCCCTAGAGGTAGAGTTTTAGGGACTGCAAACAAGTACATGGATTTTGGCTGACAAAGAGCAGAGACAAGGAATGAAAACCTCCACGCTAGGATGGGACCCCATCACAGGCTGCCACTTTTTAAAAATCTCTGTGTATCAGTTAATAAGGTTTTGGGTTGCTCAGACATCTCAGTGGGGGACCAGGCAAGACCATTACCACAGGCAAACTGTGGTACTGCAGTACACAGTTTGTGTACAAATTTGTGTACTGCAACCAAATTCACATTGTCAGTGTGTACTAGAATCCCAAGTAAAGAAATTATATTAATATAAAAACTGAGCCAGTGGCCTGGTATGGTGGCTCATACCTGTAATCCCAGCACTCTGGGAGGCTGAGGTGGGTGGATTGCCTGAGGTCAGGAGTTTGAGACCAGCCTAGCCAACTTAGTGAAACACCATCGCTACTAAAAATACAAAAATTAGACAGGTGTGGTGGCAGGTACCTGTAATCCCAGCAACCTGGGAGGCTGAGGCAGGAAAATCACTTGAATCCAGGAGACGGAGGTTAACGGTGAGCCGAGATGGCACCACTGCACTCCAGCCTGGACAACAGAATGAGACTCCGTTTAAAAAACAACAACAACAACAACAAGAACAACTGCTAAGAGGTGGGTGGACCCTCTAGGACCCCAGGAGATTAAAACAAAAGCAAATCACTCTGTGAGGACAAGTCCACAGCCAGGACCTATGGAACTTCCACAGAAAAAAGGTTCTCCTAAGATGAATGAGGTCAAGTTAAAGGACATAAAAATCACTGAGAGAAGAAACTGTGGGTGAGCAGGAAGGGAGGGGTTAAGGGAAGAGGGAAATGAGAAAGAACAAATAACAAAAACTATACCCTAAAAACTGAAATAAAAACAATCTCCAAGAGAAAATAAATTAGTGTCTTAAACTCACGACAAAGATGGACAACACAATAAAAGAATAAGTGGATCTGAAAAAAAGAAAATAATTCTGAGGAATGAGAACTAAAATAAGGAATCTACTAAGGCTGAAACTGGCCAAACCCTTAGCTCCCGCAGTGACTGGAAGCCTGTCACACAGCCAAGGGGCCAGCTCTCTGGCGCAGCCGCAGCCCCAAGCCCAAGGCCAAGCCCAGCCCCTCAGGCGCCACTGGGTCCTGCAACTGTCCCACACACCTGCTCACCCACCGCCTGCCAGGCTGACCCACTCCTCTACCTGCCTCTTTCTCATTCATCCTTCAAGGTCTGGATCCAGGAGGTTCTTCCTGAAGTTCCAAGTCGAGCCATTTATGCCAAGCACTTAGGCACTTCCCTACGGGCTCTCAGTCCTCTCACACACCACTTACTCTACGACACTGAAATGATAGTTTCTACATCTGTCTCCTTCTTTACACCGTGAATTCCTCGAGAGAACACAGGGCCAAATCCCTTTCTGCATTCCCAGTGTCTAGAATACTGGCTGGTACATAGCATATGGCAAACACATACTTGTTGAATTGAACTACAAGCTCTTACCACTATGCCAAAATAGCACGTTCATTTCTATTTGGAGTAAAAAATATTCCCAACTTTAACTGCAATATAGAGCAGCAGGTTTGAATTCGAACTAAAACCCACAGCCTGAAACTAAGTATCATTTTTCTTCCATTAGAATATGATGGGTATGAAATTAAATTCCAGATGAATAAGATAAGCACTCCGTTTTTAAAAGGTAGGGGTAGGGGGAGTCAGACAATGCCTTCAAGCGCTGATTGAAAAAAAGTCTTTTATAGGAAGGTAACTTTGATCATCTTAATTTTCAGCTGCTGCCAAGAAAAAAAAAAAAACAACTAAACATGCTAAAGATCAAAACTGTTTTAGATGTGGGACAGACATTTCCATCTTCTTCTTCTTATTATTATTATTATTTTTAGAAAAGGATAGAGCTACTCTCCAACATTTGAAATAATAACACTTTTCTCATTTAACCAAGGAAATGAAGCCTGAGGAGATACAGACATTTCACAGTCAGATTTTCATTAGATTGAGATATGTAATAGAAATACTGAACATTGAAGCACTCAGTAAGAGCTGATGTACCCAAGTCAGAACACCTGACAACAGAGAGGAAATTCAAATTCTATTCCTTTAAAGGGGAAAAAAACACATAACACAGTGGAAGAATGATCTTTATATTTCCATCTCTCTCTGTCCCTTCCTCTCATTCTCTCTCTCAAAAACACACACACCCTACCACTGCCAGCCCAGCTATTAATTATCTCTGTTAGCAAAATTCTCCAGATCCAGTGCTAATGTTTTACTTTCAAAAATCTTTCAAATGAAAGCATAACTGAAAATGTCATTGTTAAAGCCCCCAGATCTTGGCCAAAGAAGGATTAAGAGGTGTACAAACTATGAAAGTAGAACAAAGAGGCCGGCTATGGTGGCTCACACCTGTAATTCCAGCACTTTGGGAGGCCAAGGTGGGCTGATCACTTGAGGTCAGGAGTTCGAGACCAGCCAGGGTAACAAGGTGAAACCGTCTCTACTAAAAATACAAAAATTAGCCAGGCATGGTGGCATAGGCCTGTAATCCCAGCTACTGGGGAGGCTGAGACAAGAGAATCCCTTGAACTCAGGGGCGGAGGTTGCAGTGAGCTGAGATTGCGCCATTGCACTCCAGCCTGCAACAAAGTAAGATTCGTCTCAAAAAAAAAAAAAAAAAAGAAAAGTAGAACAAAGAACGAATTACTACAATCACTAATGAACGAGCATGTTCTCTTCTTATCACAGAGAAAAACAGGCATTCTAGACATGTACCCCTTTCCCTTTCTAGCAGCACCTTGTTGATATTAAAATAATTCATGTTCACTGTAGAAATCACAAAAAGTATACAGGAAAAAAAGAACCAATCTTTAATCCTCTCAGCCAGAGATAATTACTACTAATATTGTACTATATTTATTTTGGGTCATTTTGTCATGCACATATGTATTTGTGTACCTTAAATATACATATAACAGATATAAAATATACACAAGTAGGGACTTATTAGACACAGGCTGTCTCCTGCTTTGAATTCCCACTTACTATGACATCACATCATGAGCATTGTAACAATACACTAAATGCTCTCAGAAAACATGATTTTATTGTATATCATTTAACCATAATGTATTAAAAACACGTTTTCCATTGATGGGAAAAGTAGACTGTTCTTAATATCAACAATGCTGAAATAAGCATAATTGTGAATGTATCTGATCCTAGGTGCTTATTATGTCTTCCATTAATTAACTTATTCTTCACAACCCTATTCCATAACTACCAACATTATTCCATATTTGGTTGAGTAAACTGAGTCACAGGGAGGCTAAATAACTTACTGAAGGTTACCAGCTATTATTTAGCAGAACCCAGGTTTAAATGTAGGTAGGCTGGCTCCAGAGCCAGAGTTCCTGATTTGTTTGTAGTCAATCTATGATAATCTTCATTGTTTCTAATCCACAAAATACTCTGGCTTATTCTGAAAAATCAATTAAATATTATTCTGATGTTTGTTACAGGTGAGCCTAGCTTCCCCCCAGGAGTTAGCCAGTTACTCATGGTTCGTTCACCTTTTACATAAGCTTTCCTTTTCTCCCTGGGTTACTGGATTATCCTTATCACATGGTAACTTTTTATAACTTCTCCTGGGTCTGTTTTGAAACTGTGCACACCTCCACTAACCTATAAACTTTTGTACAATGTTTTGATTATTTTAGCCTTAAAGTATATTTTAATGTTGATATGACAATTCCTCAATTATTTTCATTTTATAGTCAAAATTATGGCTTATTTTTCACAGTGGGATTTTAATTGGCCTAGTAATAAAAATTAGTTTAAAAATAACTAATATCTTTACCGTATTCCATACAGGAACAAGGTACATCTCTCGGTTTATATAGCTGGTTTTCCCTTCACCTAAGTCTCAGATATTCTTCTTTTGGATACTGTGAAATAATTGTTTTTACTGTTAAACACAAATTCATTTAAAATCACTGCTGTCGGCTGGGCATGGTGACTCACACCTGTAATCCCAGCACTTTGGGAGGCCAAGGTGGGCAGACTGCTTGAGCTCAGCAGTTCAAGACCAGAATGGGCAACATGGCAAAATCCCACCTCTACAAACAAAAAATACAAAGATTAGCCAGGCATGGTGGCACACACCTGTAGTCCCAGCTACTTGGGTGGCTGAGGCGGGAAGATCACTTGGGCACAGGAGGTCAAGACTGTAGTGAACTGTGATCACGCCACTGCACTCCAGCCTGGGTGATAAAAGCAAGACTCTGACTCAAAAATCAAATTAAATTAAATCAAAGATGTCTGTTGTCTAAAAACTGATCATATGGCATAAGTAAAGTAAACTGAGTAGCAGTTAAGGAAACTGAATTCGTGACTTTTACAAACTGCAAAGTCATCCCAGGCAGCACATTACTTCCCCAGTGTCTCCCTTTCTGTGTCTACAGTATGGGGTAAACTATGCTTCTCGGAAATATGCATGTCCCTGAAACGTAGCCCTCGACATGAACCTTAAAGAAACCATATTCAGGCCAGGCAAATTGACTCAAACCTATAATCCCAGTACTTTGGGAGGCCAAGGTAGGAGGATTGCCTGAGGCTAGAAGTTTGAGATCAGCCTGGGCAACATAGTGAGACCCTGTTTTTCTACCAAAATAAAAAAAAATTTTAGTAGTTGGATATGGTGGCACATGCCTGCAGTCCCAGTTATATGGGAGGCTGAGGTATGAGAATCGCTTGAGCCCAGGAGTTCAAGGCTAGAGTGAGCTATATATAATCACACCACTGCAATCCAGCCTGCACTCTTAGAAAAGAAAGGAAAAGAAAAAAGAAACCACATTTACTTAGACACTTCAGACAGTAATGAAAAAAGTTCAGTAAGAATTGTGGACTACGCTGTAATACAATGCCCTCCCCCCAAGGATTCACACAAATCTGGTCATAGATTTCAAAGGACAAGTCTCAAACATCTCCTTTTGCAGTGACAGTGGAAGCGGTGGATGGTAACAGGAAAAGTATGGGCTCTGGAGTAGGAATTTGCCCTTTTATGGCTCCAAGCAAGTAACTGCACTGCACTAAGTTTCACTCATTAGTAAAGCAGGGAAAATCATCCAGTGCCCATTAATTTCAATACACTATGTACCAGGTGTTAGGGCAAGTGGTAAGCCAAATGTAATGTGTCTGCCTTCAAGGCGCTTGAAGTCTAGGGAGGAATGCATGGTGGTGGGAATTCCATGATGAAGCACAAGTCAAGGGCCTGGAGCCTCGTTACTCTGCAATAGTAATGCTAATCCACAACAGTACCCTGTAATGTTGCAATTATATAATTAGTGTCACTCTTCTTTTTAAATAATGTTATGCATTTCCTGCAAAAGACTAAGTCATTTATTGTATAACAAGACACAGAAAAGGGGTTTTTGGAGTCAAACGGTAGACCATCCTTTAAGTCTTAAAAAAAAATTTACAGCTGCAACAAACTAAACCATGATAGGTTTCCTCTAGATAGGAATTTTAATTTCATTTACTGTTACAGGAACTGTAAGTTCAGGAAACTAATGGTGACAGTTTGATTTATGAATTTGGACATATTTCTTGAACTGGGATTACATTACAAAGAAACGGAATTCTAAGCAAGCCAGATCTTGCCTATACATTCAATCTTCAAATCAATAAGCTGAGATTTGGTGCAACTTGCTTCTGACAAGAGGAAAAACACACAGTCCAATTGAGGTAAGACATATGCCTGTAATTTAAGAGTTCCTTAACATACTTTCAGAATTGAGCTAGAACAGATTTTGGAATTCACGCAGAAAACACTTCAGCTCTTTACTAGATAATAACATTAAGCGAAATTCAAGTCAGAAAGCATTTATGACAAGAAAAAAAATGACTCTCATCCTACAGAAAGTTCTCATATTTGTTTTCATTTTACTTCTTCCATAAAGCCCATCTATTAGAAAAAGTAATACATACACAATACAGAATACGAGGATTACTCTGAACTCTGCAAATCCCTAAGAAATGTTGTCTACAAATTTCTATGTAAATACATACAGTTGGGAGACACTGGAATGAACTGTATCTTTTCAATTACAGAGGGACTGGTGGGAAGGGGAAGGAGGAGGGACAGGGAAGTATTACAGTTAGAGACATCAGGCAATCCATTATATACTTTTTTTTTTGAGACAGAGACTTGCTGTGTTGCCCAGGCTAAAGTGCAGTGGCATGATAACGGTTCACTGTAGCCTTGACCTACTGGGCTCAAGCAACCCTCCCACCTCAGCCCCCAAGCAGCTAGGAGTACTGGCTAATTTTTTAGGGACAGGGTCTTAATTACGTTGCCCAGACTGGTCTCAAACTCCTGGGCTCAAACGATCCTCCTGCCTTGGCCCATCAAGTAGCTGTGAATACCAGCTATTTATTTTTATTTTTTTAGGGATGGGAGGTCTTACTATGTTGCCCAGGCTGGTCTCAAACTCCTAGGCTCAAGTGATCCTCCTGCCTCGGCTTCTGAAAGTACTAGAAAGACAGACATGAGATACTTCCTATACATGATGACATTTAATTCTCCCAACCCTACAAGGAGGCATAACTGCCCCTCTTTTATACATGAAGAAGCTGAAATTCAGAGAGGTTAAGACACTTGCCCAAATCTAAAGAGTTAGTAGATGCTCAACTAAGAGGCAACTCAGAGTTTATTGAACTCTCAAGTCTCATAAGCTCTCTGCCTGTTTTAAGGTTTCTCTATGAACAGCACACATGTGGATCCAATGTTACAAGCCAAGCAATGACAGAAGAGTCAGTGACAGGAGAATCCACTGCTCAGACATTTTCTGTTTCTTTTTTAAAAAACAAAAACAGGTTCTCGCACCCTCACCAAGGATAGAACACAGTGGCACAATCACGGTGCGCTGCAGCCTGGACCTCCTGGGCCCAACTGACCCTCCTACCTCAGTCTCCCAAATAGCTGGGACTACAGGCATGCACCAACATACTCAGCTAATTTTTAGATGTTTTGTAGTGATGAGGGTCTAACTATGTTGTCTGGCTGGTCTCCAACTTCTGAGCTAAAACAATCTCCCACCCGGCCCCCCAGACATCTTCAATAGCCTACCTAAAACTCCCCAGTTAGGCAGACAGTGAGGGTATTGAAGCTTCCTATAAAGAAGGAAAAACATACATCTGGGAAGGAGAGTGAATCAGGCCATCATCATCCAGAAAGGCTCCATGGGTTTCATGAAAGACAAAAGCGAGGGAAGAGCAAGGACCAAAGTGTTGGTGATGGTGGTGTGACTAAGAAGCATGGAGGCTGCTAAAGTAAAGCTGGGTGGTGCCCACATCAAATGGTTCACAGGTCACAGTTCTGCTGATGATCAGCTTATGTGTGTGTATTCACACTGAAGAATTCCTAAATAAAACCAAAAACAACAGCACATGTATACTGAAATAAGCATCAGAATTAACAGCCCATGACCTAGTTATACACAGAAACTGATTACAGGCAGAGTATAAGGCAGGGGGCAAGGAGCGGGCAGAAGAGTATGGTGAGGAGTGTGGAAGATAAAGTGTTTCTGCACAGGTCAACAGGGTACCTGTCACCTTGAGTTCTGAAGGCCAAGTTAACGTCACTCAGGGTAAGCATGAAGGTTGGGAAGTCCACACAGTGCTAGTATAGGCCGAGAATGCAGAAGCTGGCCCTGCACGAGCACCAAGGGCCATGCCACCCTGGCCTAATTTACAAATGCAAAAAGAAAAACACTAACACCTATTAGTTCAGCATTTATTTATTTTTCTGCAGAACAATCACTCAAGCAATTATCCGAGCTAAAAATTAGCTGAGTATGTTGGTACATGCCTGTAGTCCCAGCTATTTGGGAGACTGAGGTAGGAGGATCGCTTGGGCTCAGGAGGTCCAGACTGCAGCGCACCGTGACCTGTCAAGGTCAGCCAGTACTGATGTACAAAATAGGTACTAATCCTCATTAAGAGCAACAATCTAAAAAAATTACTAGGAAATAGCCATAGACTTTTTTTTTTTCCATTTCATGATTTAACAGGCAAATATGCTGTTTGAAAACATTTCAGACAGGAGGAAATAATAAAGGAGTTAATAATTTGCCTGCTCTTGGCTCCCCATGACTAGATACAAAAGGCTGAAAAGTAGCACACCCCACTCTCCCGGCAAAAAAAAGCCACTAAAAATTGATCATGTTATGAATGTTTAACAACTGTAAATTCAGTATTAAATTTTATTTAAGATTGATGAAAAAACTGCAATAATTGATGAAAAAACTGCAATCAGATCTACAAAGCCTAAACCTGGGATTTAAAAAATATTTTTAAATTACCTGCAAATATTATACATTACAGATGTTGTTACAATCTAAAATATATATGATTTGGATAAGTCAAATAAAAATATGGCAAATTATAGTAAATTAGAATATATTCAAACATAGAGACTTTTAAAAATAATTACAGAACTCATAAATTTAGAGGAACATTAATTTTCATTTAAAAAGTTATTTATTTTTACTATTCTTTGTAAATATAGTCAGAAAATTGTAGAATTTACACTCCTTGAACAGGAGAACTGTGTCTTATTTGCTATATATCTTCAGAACCTAAAAGTGTACTTGGTATGTAGTAGACATTCAACAAATACTTTAAATAAGTTATCATTCGAGAAAAATTAGAAAAATTTACTGAATGCCTACTATGTGCCAGGTACAATTTAGACGCTGGAAGTAACATGATGAACAACACAAAGTTAATGAAAAATGTATTATAAGATTATTTTATGTATATAAATGAACCTGCCTTCAAAACTGAGAACTGAAGGAGCCAAATAAAGTTTGTCTTTTCATGTTGAACTTTTCCATACAGTACAGACTTACTTTAAAATTAAGTTTTGCTTGTAATAAAAGCTTTATAGGCACATATATCTGGCATGGGATCATCAAGTATGTGACTGCTGGGAATCTTGGAGGAGGAGGAAGAAGTGAACATTACCATAACCTCTAGCCAAACAGACATATGACCTAATCTAGTCAATACAATTTCCTTTGGGGGGAAAGGCAGATAAACTAGATCATCTGTCTGTTCGATTTGAAAACTGCATTTAGCTTTATGAAATAAACATGTTTGTTTTTTCTCCTAATGAAGATTCACTTAAAGAGGTTATGACAATAGTGAAGAAAAGAAGAATGGGGAAGAAAAAGGTAAACCATACATTTCCTTATTCTAACAAAGAAGTCAAAGAATGCTTTCTTCATGTTTACAGCATTAGCATCTTTGTGCTTCTTACAACAGAAACCAAAACAGAATCTCCATTTAGGTCCACAAAAGTTTAGAAGTAAACTAATCACTGCAGTTGTAGCAAGGAAATACTATGCAAGTTGACAACAAAGAAACAAGGTAAGAATAGAAGTCAGTAAGGATTTGACACCTCCCTACCATGACATGGGAAAGGGAAGTCTAGCAATTCCTTTAGAATTCAGGAAACACTACATCTACCACATGTACAGACTTAAGCATTAAAGACTCATGAGAATTTGGGGTAAAGTACACTTCTGTGAAGATTTTCAATCTGAGGCCAGGTACCTTGATTCTCTTAAATCTTGCCCAAAGACAGATATCTCAAAGAAAGATGATCACCCTTCCTATTAATACCATGCTCCAGGCAGTCCAGCCTGTTCTTAGAGAGAAATGCTCCTGGCACAGTCAGCCCAGAGGACACATCACCCACCTGTTCTCTGACAGGCCTCACCACATGGGCTTTTGCTACAGCTCCAAGTGCCTATGTGTCATTCCCCCCACTAAAGTGACTGTCTTCTCCAGAGCATGCAGCACACAGCAATTTCCACTTAGCAAGTGCTAGCTAAATTAGATCACATTGGTCTCTGGGCCTTGGTTTCTTCATTTAGAAAATGATGCTGGAAATACCTTTTCAGCCCTTTCCACAGAGGTCTCATGAGGCTCCAACGAACTAAAGCAGATGAAAACAACTGTGGAAAATGGAAAGGGCCACACGAGTTTAAGGGGCCATCGTGCAGGTGGGCACCACACTCACTGCAATGGATGAAGTTATACAGACAACACAGACAGAGTTGGGCTTAAAAGACTCTTGCTCAAAATTCAGAGGAATCAGGCAGTGAACAAAGATTTTAGGAAAATTTGTGTCACGAGTAGTCTGGGATTCTGACTGAAAGAGGCAAGCATGATCCCCAGATGCTCCCAAAATGGAAGCTTCACAGAAGACATACCTGCCTGACTTACCCATCAAAGGATTCCCAAGGCTGGGAACATTCATATTTGATGAATGGGTGAATCAGAAACAGAGATGAAAGGACCGCCAGAGCTCCAGACTTCAACCAGGAGGGAGTCTAAGGGGCCAGGCTGGCCTAGGAGACCCAGATTGACCAGCCTCCAGCCTGAAGTCCTTCAGAAAGTCTACTTTAAACCCTTTCCTTCAACCCTTCAAAAAGCTCTCACCATGGTGCAGGAAAGCAAGCACAGCCCTGGGAACTCAATAGGCAAACAAATTCTACCCTGGGCTCTGCACCTGACTAACTGGATGGCCTCTCCTTAAAATGTGGTTAGCAGAACCTGCTTTGCAAGGCCGATGCAAAGATTAAAGCTGATAATATATGTAATTCACTAAGCACAATGCTGGGACATAGTAAACACTAAACAATAAATTATCGGTCCCTTTTGTCTTTTGAGCAAAGGAGGAACCCAAATTAGGCTAGATGATACGAAATCCCCCCCAACTCATTTAGTCTTGGAGCAGAGACAGAGCCAAATTTGCCTTTAGCTGGGTTAGAAGTGGGACAACCTAACAAGACAAACACTGAGAATTACTGGCCCCCTGATAAAGACCTGCTACATAACCATCCATTCCATTTTCCCAAAACTACAACCAAAGTCATCTGAGTGCTAGTGCACTCCATTCCTTGAGGCAACAATGAGCAAGGCAAATATTCATAACACCTAGCTGGACCCAGGATTTGACTACAAGAATAAAGAAGACTCTAGCACATCCAGAATAAGATTTTGGCGTTGTGTCAGAGTCTTTGGGAGGAGAAAAAAAATCCCAGAGGTAATGCTTTCAGGTTCAAGCCTTTTCTTGATACAGGTAAGAAACTGGGAGAAACAGAAGCATTTGAATTGATACTCAAAGAATGAACTCCTTCATACCCTCTAAACTGTTTGCTGAGAAATCAGCAGTGCTATTAGCAACCGCACAAGCGACAGGACACACCACCGACTTCCTGTGCACCCCAGTGACCTCTACACAGCAGCACTCGGGCAAACTCCATATTTATTCATGGTGCAATCTGGTCCTGACTACAGTGAGTTATTTCACAAGGCTTTTAAGGGTTACTACATTTTGTTCCTATAAGAGGCCAGTCCAAATTAGCAACAAAAGAAGAGTTAAACACAAGAAAAACCACCTCTTAAGAAAGGCAGTCCTGGGCATTAAAAAGGTAAAGTGTTTATTCTCTATCACCTTTCTTTTGCAAAAATCAGTCCAGTAACTTCCCAAAGAGGAATCAGTTGTCTCAAACTCTTGAAGATGAGGAGTGACAAAATGATGTGCCCATATACTAAAAGTGCAAGTTGTCTAGAGTTTGGTTCTGTGCCATGTCTCACAGGAATTATTCCAGTTATCAATGGCTACATAAGAAATTACCCCAAAATTTAGCATCTTAAAATGGACATTTTCTTTCAATTTTTCTCCCTGCCTTTTTTTCAGACTAGATTATTTCTACTGATACATCTTAAAGTGTACTGGCTCTTTCTTCTGTGATCTTTCTTGAGGTTAAGTACATTCGGTAATTTTTAAAATTTTTAGATATTCTTTTTTTCAGTTCTAGAATTTCCATTTGGTTCTCTAAAGTTTCTCTGCTGAGATATCCTATCTTTTCATTCCTATGAAGCATATTTCCTTTACATTCTTGGGCATGGTTACATTTGCTACTTTAAACTCCTTGTCTGCTAAACCCAGTATCTGTGTCTTCTCACTCACAGTCAGTCTCCACTGATTATCTTTTCAGTTGAGAATAGATCACATTTTCCTGTATATCAAGTAATTTTAAACTGCATCCTGAACATTACACAATACATTATGTTGCAGCAATTCTGGATTCTATTATGTTCCTCGGAAGAGTGTTCATATTTAGGCAGGGCATAGTGGCTCACTCCTGTAATCCCAGTACTTTGGGAGGCCAAGGCAGGTAGATCACCTGAGGTCAAGAGTTCAAGACCATCATGTGTAACATGGTGAAACCCCTTCTCTACTAAAAACACAAAAAATTAGCCGGGCATGGTGGCACACGCCTATGGTCCCAGCTACTCAGAAGGCTGAGGCAGCAGAATCGCTTGAGCCCGAGAGGCGGAGGTTGCAGTGAGTCAAGATTATACCACTGCACTCCGGCCTAGGCAACAGAGCAAGACTCCATCTCAAAAAAAAACAAAAAAAAAGGGTATTGATATTTTTCTTTTAGAGGGCAGTTATCAATGATCTATAGTATAAGTTGGACTTGTACTATAAACTCTAGGGTAGGTGCTCTAAATCTCAATATGATTCTTTCATCCTTAGTTTAGCTGCTTGGAGCCTGCTCCACACGTGTGATTCAGGCATTAGCAAAGATTCAGGTAGTTGATACACAGAATTTCAGTTGGTTTTCTACTTTCCAACGCTATGGTTGCCCTCAAACTATTCTTTGATTCTTCAAGCTAGAAAGAAAGACTGAAGATTTTGTAACTGACTTTTCACTGTCCTGATGCCATATACTGTGTCACTCCCTTCTTCCGGTGTCAATTGCACTCCAGAATCTGCCCATTTGTGTCAAATTTGAGTGTCTTCACATGGCTGTTTTTTGTCCAAAGTTTATAATTGCTATTTGAAGAAGGATCAGTCCAACAGTAACTTACTGGGCTACTAACAGAAGCAGGACCTACGTCACCTTTTTTTTTTTTCCTATTTTTCTCACAATACTAGGGGTCATTAATTCAGAAAGAGTTTTGCCCAGTAGGGGGGACCCTGATCTATGTGGCATCAGCTGGGCAAGTAAGAAACTGAGGCTGGATCTACTCCCAAGATGGTTTCTCACACACATCTCGTGCCTTGGTGCTCCCTGACGAGACTTTTCCTCTCTCCTCATTGTATCTTATCTTCCAGGCTTTCCCACATGTATTCAGCAACTCACAGCAAGGTGATCTCAGGGATTCTATACTCCTCATGTGGTGACTGGTTTCTAAGAAGCCAGAAATAGAATCAGCTAGACCAGTTAAGAGCTATGCTAGAAACTGTATAGGATCACGTATTTGATTGCTCACAGCAGCCACAGGGCCTGCCCAGATTCAAGGGGATGGACAAATAGATGCCAACTCTTGACAGGGGAGTGGCAAAGTCATACTGCAGAAACACATGTAAAATGCAAGATGTTCTGTCATCATCTTAAAAAAATATAATCTGGTACAAATTTAATGAATATTTAACTAAGCAAATCAAATGCCACCCAAAGTAAAACTCCAGAAAAATACAGGAAGGTGAGATCGATCTGAAGCATTTGGTCCAATTGCCCTGAGATCTTTCTTACGATTCTCTCATATTCTCGATATAATTACCTTTAAGTTCATCCACACATAAGAGATTTCTAAAAGCAGCCTACTGGGTCCTCAAAGACTTCATACTTAAATATTATATTCCTTTTATACCCATTTTAAAACACCTTGAAGAAAAGGCTTATGATGCTACCGTCCATAAACAGAGGCTATAGATAAAAGTTTTATTTTTTCTCAAGATAACAGGCAATAATAACTAGTGTTTATTAAATATCTACTATGTGTTAGAAATCTGTCTAGGCTACAAAGAGCCTATATATTAATACATACGTATATATACATACGTGTGTGTGTGTGTGTGTATCTGTGTTTGTGTGTGTGTGTGTCTGTGTATGCATATAAAATATATATCTCTCTCCAAGCTACTTTCTACACACTTCAGGCTTTCACTCCAAAAGAGTGAATGTCTTCCAAAGACTATATTCTAAATGAAGCCATATATGTGTAATACATATTAAGTAATCCTCTTACCTTGTCTTGGTTATCTTTATTCTTGTAACACAGATTTCCAATCAGACGAATGAGATGAGACTTAAATCCCTCGGCCACACTGGAGATCTCACCTTCTGCTCTCACGCAACCACAAGTACTGAAGATGTTTGTGGTTTCTTTTGCAGCTACGTGAATCATCAGTAAAAGATCTATAACCAAAAGAGTAAACTTCATTTTCCATAGAAAAGTAACTTTTAGTATTTTGTACTACTAGTTTTCTATAAACAAATCTAATTTATTTTACTAGAATAAAGATAGAGCACAGAAAGCTGTCTTTAAATAATGATTCAAAGGCTCTTCTGCCTTTGCTTTAAATTGTTTTACTCTAGTTTTAGAGATATAAACCATAATGACTGCCCCAATTCAGAATTTCTTTTTATTCACAAAGTTAGCCAAAAATTTGCTAGCATCCTTCTTACAAAAAGGTTTCCAATCTCAACTTCTTTATGAAAGAACTCAGCTAATAACTTCAGTCAGTGAAGTCTAAAACACAATATCTATCCATAATGACGCATATGATAGAAACCAAGAGTGGTTGTTCTTCCCTCAGCCGATCAGACAAATCATCAGAAGGTAGCATGTGGTCGATGTACTTCACTTCAGCTACATTCAGGAGAAAGAACTTGCCACTGCTTTCCTCTATGAGCTCCTCCCGGCAGCCAGCAAAAACAGACAGTCTTCCAGGAACTGTATTTCAGTGTTTCCACTTTATCTCATTTAACCCTCTCAACAAACCTATACAGGAAGGTATCGCTTTCCCAATTTTAAAATGAAGAAAAGGGGCTCAGAAAAGTTGGTACTTGGCAGAGCTGGGATGGCAACACACATCGACCCTGGCTCCAAACTCAGGCTCTTTCCATAATCACTCAGTGTCCCAGGTTCATGGTGTTGTATCTGAATCATCACTAAAAGTATACTCAAAATACAACACTGATGAGGAACTCTAAGGATCTTCCTGTACAGCTCACTGCTAGCTCGTCTATACTGCTATACGCAAAGCCATCTTTCTCAGTACACTGGTCTCCAGAGTAAGTATCATCTCTTTAAAGGAAAAAACAGTGAATAATGAATAGCAAACCTAAGCATGGCTAGCCACAAAAAACAGGCTCTACTTTAATTATTTTGCAAACAGCTTTTTAGCAAGGGTGGTAATACTTTTAAAAATGGCTTCTTGTTTAAACCATTTTCTCATAAGATTTTTATATATAGTATGTATACAACATCATTCTCTGTGTTCACTAAATGTAAATGGGAAAAATTTACTGCCACATTTTACGAAGCTATAGTAATATAAAACCACTATCATCAATGCAAACCTCTCCTGCCCCTCCATCTTCATCACATCCTACATTGATGAAACATCTACTATGTGCATAACAGGCACCGTTATCCTCATGTTACTGAGAAGGAATCTTCAATTAAACAGAAGGGAAAGGGCTGAACAACAAAGTGGGCTCAGGTTTATCCGGCCCCACCCGAACTGTTACAACACTGTGATTCCTCTCAAAAAGCTGTATTCACAAAATTCCCAAAAGTACTCTGAAAATTCAGGATTTGTGTTTGGATTTACATTACAGTATGACAAGCCCAAAGATTTCTTAGCTAGAAATACAATGTGTGATATTTCACTCACCAATCACTCTTTCCAGCAAGCCAGGGAAAACCTGCAGATAGCCAAGCAGCTCGGTGTTCGCAGTCATTTCACACAGGACGTCGAGAAGCCTAATCGTAGCCAGTGCCTCCTAGAAAGAAAAGAAAGCATAACTTTTACGATATTTGAAGTGAAATGATTTAAATGTTATAAATAACAGTAAGAGAATATTTCAATAAATTTAAAGAGTCAGTGCTTGTAATAAGCCTAGAGAGAGAAACAAAACTATGAAGAACAAAACAGAAGCATGAAATACGTACACGACTCATCATTTTCACTAACAGCAGACATCTGCCATCAAGAATGCAAGATTATGTGTCATTATGTGTCTTCTTGGAGCAAAGAGTCAGAAAAGTTCTTATTCAAGCAAAAAGACATTCCAACAGTGGAATAAATGTTCAAAATTACTAGCTACATACACAACATTTATGCAAATACTTTCTTTTTAAAGCATTCCCAGCATGCAAGTTCCACTTTAAAGATACAAATATCCCATGAAATACATTAATTTCTTGTCCACAGAAATCCTGTAAAATGCTGTGGTTGAAAAGATTCTGGCTTTAAGAACTTACATAATTTCTGGGTAAACACGAACTTCTATGCAATATCTTGGTAGATGAGAAAGACAGAGTTATTTGAAAACGTTACTTCACATAGATACTAAATAATTTACCAAATACACTGCATGACCAAGAAACTACCCAGTACCTACTGCATAGTATTAGTCTATATAAAAATTATAAATGTAACTTTTGTATAGATTGTGAACCCCATTTTTATTTTATTTTTTTGAAATGAAGTCTCCCTCTGTCGCCCAGGCTGGAGTGCAGTGGCACAATCTTGGCTTACTGCAACCTCCACCTCCCAGGTTCAAACAATCCTCTGCCTCAGCCTTCCGAGTAGCTGGGATTACAGGTGCCTGCCACCATGCCCGGCTAATTTTTGTATTTTTAATAGAGACGGGGTTTCACCATGTTGGCCAGGCTGGTCTTGAACTCCTGACCTCAGGTGATCCACCTGCCTCAGCCTCCCAAAGTGTTGGGATTACAGGCATGAGCCACTGCACC
>PVKP010015878.1:21760-49550 GCA_004027715.1 Plecturocebus donacophilus | reverse complement strand
ATATTTTCTCTATCTACTCTCATTCCCTTGGAGATCTTGTGCAATTTTATAGCTTTAAATGCCTTCTGTAGTGATTAGGTCTCCAGCCTGGACATCTTCTCTGAACTCCAGATTCATATCCATGATGAGGGCAACCAAGTAAGGAATAACTGCAGATTTGGGGCTGCTCAGAACAAAAGCCTTAGAGTCATCCTTGACTTCCTTTCAGCTTCATACCACATGATTAAATTCTTTCAGTCCACTTTCAAAATAGAACTATCATCTAAACACTCTTCACTCTCACCCTGCCCAGGCCACCACACTTCCTGCACCATCACAACAGATTCCTACTTAATCTTCCTCTTCCCACCCTTGCCTTTCTACCAGCATTTTCTCACTCCAGCAGCCAGAATGATCCTTTTGAAATGCATATCAGGTCATGTCACTCCTTGTAGAACTTTCTACTAGGAGCTCTCATCTCACATAGAATTAGCCCACGTCCTAACTGTGGCCTCCAGGGCCCCACCTACAGGGCTCCTCATTACTTCTCTAACTATGTCCGGCTCTGCACTCCCCTCTGCAGGGTGCTGGCTCCAGCCACACTGTAGCTCTTTCTTGCTGTCCCTCCTGATCCCAGGCATTGCTCCCCTTGGGCCTTTCCTCTTGCTGTTTCCTCTGCCCAGAATGGTCTTCCTAGAATATCCATGTGGCTGGCTCCTCCTCCTCCTCCAGATCTTTGACAAAATGTCATCTTAATGAGAACTTACCTGACCAACCTATTTAATATATGCATTTTGTGCTTTTTAAATTTTGTGAACATGCAGAAAAATCCATTTTACACACACATACACACACGCAGAGTTTAATGAATAAAATAAACACCAGTATAGCCCAGACCAGCACTGCCAGCAGCTCTGAATGCGCTTCTCCCCAGCACACACACATGATCTCCCATCCCTCCTTTGGGATCCAACCACTGTGCAGAATTTTGAGATAATCATTCTCTTGCTCATTTGATAGTTTTAACACTGAGGTATGCATCCTTAAACAATATAGTTGAGTATTGTCTCTGAACTCTCAATGAGTAGAATCAAACTGTGTATATTCTTTCATCTTGTTTATTTTTTTTTTCATCCTTGATGTTGTATATAGCTATTAGCTTGCTCATTTTCATGACTGTGTAGTATTTAATTGTATAAATATGCCTCAATTTATATATCCATTCTGGCAGTGACAGGCTTTGTGAGCTATAGTTGTTGCAAATACATTATCCCATTCTGATAATTTGTCTTGTCAGAGAGTTTATTAGGTCTTTTATGAACTTAAATTCTTAATTTTAATATAGTCAAATTTACCCACATTTTATTATTTGGATTGTGTCCAGGTTGAGTTACTATAAGCAGGGCTTCCACAGATATTCTTCTACATGTATTTTGCCACTCACATGCACGAGTTTTTCTAAGGCAGATATCCAGGATTAGAATTTCTGGGCCCCAGGATATATGTATTTTCAGTTTCACTAGAAAATGCCAAACTGTATCCAAAGTGTTTTTGTTTTTTCAACTTATACTCCTACGAGTAGAGTATAAGACTTTTTTTTAAAAATCTATATCTTTTCCAGCACTTGCTATTGACAGACTTTGGGGCATACATGGTATCTCACTGTGGTTCAAGTTAGAATTTCCAGGATTAGTAATGAGATTGGATACTCTTTTATAGGCTTATTGGCCATTTGGATTTCCTCTTTCATGAAGTACATATTCATCTTTTTCCTATTTTGTATTGAATTACCTTTTTCCGTGTTTTTAAATTATTTATATATGTTGAGAATAATTCTTTATGAGTTATAGTTGTTGCAAATATATTATCCCATTCTAAAAATGTGTCTTCTCACCGAGTTTATTAGGTCTTTTATAAACTTCAATTTTTAATTTTAATATAGTCAAATTTACCAGCATTATATTACGATTGTGCTTTTTCCATCTTGCTCAAGAAATTCTTCCCTGCCCCAAAGTCATGAAAATATTTGCTCTTATATATTTAAAAACTCTGTTGTCTTGCCTTTCACAGTTCATCTTTAAAGCCCAGTTTTATTTTCTTCTATATGGACACCCAAGTGTCTCAGAAGCACTGATTGAGAAGTTCATTCTTTTACGCACTTACACGCAGTGCCAGATGCATTAATCTAGTTCTTCATTTTCTATTTTGTTCTGTTGAGCTAATTAACTCTTACTGCAAGAACATAACATTATCTTACTTATTGTAGTTTTATAATTACAGTAACATATCCATCCTTCAAAAGTACGTTGACTATTCTTAGCCTTTGGGCTTCCACATAAATCTTAAAATCAGTTTATCAAATGGACAGTATAAAGACCTTAGAAAATTATTATTCTATTTATTGCTCACTAAACTTACATATTATCATTGCATACACTTTAGTTCTATCTTTTTTAACCTCATGAGAATTGGCAGTATTATTTTCACAGTCAAGGTTTATATAGGTTTTCTCACATGTGTATCACTTCATAAGCTCTTCATTCCTTTTTAAAACCATGGTCTTCCATATAAGATCCCTGGCCACTTCTTAAGGGCAGAATTTTGTTTCCCCTTTTCTCCCTTCTCTGCTTAGATCCATAATAATTTTTTTCTGTAGTCTCATAAGTGAGAAAGGGTGTATATAGTTCAGTTTCATCTTTGCTCTGAAGATAGACCTTTGGAGTTCTGATTTAATTTGGTGAGGATACCCGGTTAAAATTCCCATTTTGAGCCATCCATCATCCCTGATTTCTATCCTCCTTGCTCCCATAAAACCACCAAAGTCTAAGTTTGCCTAGATGGGAAAATGTTCTCAAGGCAAAAGCAGCTCTAGTGCTCAGGTATTTGTTTCCTTGGTTCCCATTTTCCTTTAGATTTTAGCCCAGTATTACATCCTATCCTATCAGCCCTTTGAGGCCTTGAGAAGATTGAAAAATACATTTATCCAATATTTTTTGTAAATTTTAGCAAAATGGGATGTTAAAAATACCCTAACCTACCACAACTGGGGAAAGAAGTCTATTTTTTCTATTTTTTTTTATTATTTATTTACTTATTTATTGTCTGTACATTTTTTAAGAGAGGGACTATTTTGTTTTGTTTTCTGCTGTATACCAAGTGTCTAAGAATGGTGTCAAGCACATCATTTGACTCATTAAATATTTCTTGAATGAATGAATAAACTCTTTGACAATTATATGCATATTGTGGGAGGCTTTGAAGTGCTAAATTAAACTTTATATCATTACAGCTTAACACACTTCAACTAACCACATATTCTTGAATAAATTCCACATGGCTTGCACTTGTTAAGCAATGAGAAGAAAACAAATTTAGACTTCTAAGCTTTCACAAGTCACCTATCAACTCTGTACTTCATCTGCAAAATGAGGAGTTGAATTGGTGGTATATAAGTTTCCTTCACCTTTTAAATTTCCAAAACAAAAACATAGCTCCTGTATTTAATGGTCATGATGGCAAAAATAATGGCAGTGGTCATCTCAGGCCAGAGTCACAGTTACAACAATTTCCAGGCCAATCTTTGGAATAAGTAATCCCTCTTCCACCCTGAAACTAATGTGCAGGCCTACTAAGAAATGCTCTGAGCTGTGAGTACACACACTCCTTTGTAAAGCAGAACCTCCAAACTTGAATACCGTAAGGAATATTTCCATAAAGAGATATGAGTTATTAGTCACCCTAACTTAGTCCTCTGACTTTTGCCTTCTTCTAGGTCCTCTAGCTTCATATGCTGCTGTCTTGCCCATGCGGGCAACCAAGAATGAACTGCTACCACTTTATTGATCTAACGCAAATACGAATCACAGGGTTTTCCCTCAGCTTTCCTGGATACAGCTGAGACCATGTTGATCTTGCAAAAGGGCAGTATCAAACTCTAAGGTAGAGCACAAGGAAATAAACCCAGCAACCATGGCGAAGCTGAAGAATCAGACTTACTGAGCCCATGCTGACTATCTCCTGTGTCTTCCAGATTCTAGTTTATCCACAAACGTCAGAGAGAACCACTCCAAAGCCCAAACAGGCTACTGCAATTGCAGCCATCCTACCTGATTCCTTCTCCAAGTTCTTAGTCTGTCTCTATGTGGAAGCACCATCTCACTACCCACTCCCTGGAAGTCCCAACTTCTAGCATGTGAGGTCAATGGCTTCACTATCACACAAGATCCTACCTCTCTACACAGGACTGTGGCTTCCCCTTTACCAGCCTCTCCTTACTTTCACAGCAGAATATAATATCCACAAGTAGTCACATGACAGCATCTACATGCATGCAGTCACAGGCAAGTGGTCCCTCAAAGAAATTACCATGAATAAGATGGAGGCAAAGTTCATCAGGTAACCAGGGAAACGATCCTTCCATGTCAGTTTATCTTCATCATCCTGGGGAGAAATGGGACAGCAGAGACGATCAGAAGGCACAAATAACAGATATTAATTTGCTCTCAATTTGCATATATTTGCATATGATTGATCATTATCACTCTACAGAGATATATTTCTCCTCACTGATGCCTTACTCTCCGTATCAACAACAGCTCTCCTAATTTTGTAATTTCTAGATAAGCCGGCATAGCCTGGAAAAACTGCAATGAAAAAAGAACAAGCTTTGATTTCAGCCTCACACTGGGCTAAAGTTCTAGTTCAACCACTTATCAGCTGTGTGATCCTAGATAGGTCTCTTATTCACATTTCTGACCTTTTATTTCTTCATCTGTAAACTGGGCGTGATGGTGATACCTGCCCTGCCTATTTCACAGGACAGTTTCGTTTTGTTTTAGTGAGAAACATGTGACTACGGTAAAGAAATGGACAAATGACAGATACACCCCAGCCCCAGGGCAGCATCTTATAAATAGGCCATTTGTTAAATAAAACATCAACCACTGATCTTAGAGCCTAATAATTGTGCAAATCACCCACAATGTTGTTCTTCAAAGAAGATACATGTAGTATTATGTGCTCCCCCTCGTCACAAATCCATACATTTTGAGGCACAGATTAAGCTGATACATTCAGTCAGCTTAGCTGAGAATCCTGCCTTTTTCCCCTCGGACTGGGTCCAGTTCACCCGGGCCATTATCCTGGGACGATCTTATCACTAACCAGAGTCCTCCTTCAGCACGCTCTGAGGACCCTCATTTGGTAGCAGGGGTGGGGTGCCACGCCAGCAGCTATGAATGGTAAACAGCTCTGATAAACAGCTCTTCTGTATAAATTTAGTTCAGGTACTTGATTTTTCTGAGCTGCAGTTCTATAAAATTAGAATGGATACAGCTGTCCTGCCTACTACACAAGCTAGCTGGGAAGACCATCTGAAGCCGTGTTCGTGAAGGCGTGGAGAATATGGCAGAGCACTCCCTGCCAGGAAGGCAAGAATCCACCAGTACTTCTGCAAGGTGTCTGAATGGGGCTCAGCGGTGAACGCTCCAGGGCCCCTGCTCTCTCTCCTTTCCCCCCCTCACCACTGATATTCAGAACACACCTGATTTGGTGCTAGCAACAGTGCCATCTAGCCTTTGAAAGCTTGTACTGTAAGCGAAGGACCTCCTTATCCTAATTGATTTCTCTCTCAAAATCCTTCTTGGACCCACTGTGCATTGATCTTGGTGCCAGGAACGGGGGAAGACAAAAGAAAATCGACAGGATCACTGCTCCTGTGGGGCTCACAGGCTAAGGAAACAGAGACGACACCCACACACCAAAAGGTTTAAGAATCCCTGGCCAGTTTGGGAGTGAGGGTTATCTTGGGAGTGAGCCTGAGGGGATCTAAGAAGAGGAACAATTTTCAGTGCATGCCTGGAACTGAGTAAAGGGTCGAGTTGGCTTAATAAATTGCAATAGAAATGAGTGTTATAGCTGAATTCATTTAGTAATTAGGACTTGCATTTACAGATTATGTAAACAAGCAATAGATTGAGATTTGCATACTTAGTGATAGAATCCGGTTTCTAGACTCTCATACTCCAACAAGCTTTCCATCACACAGTGAGAACAAGGTAACTACATCTTGTGGCCATTCTAAAGAAATGGGCACATATAAACCTACTTCTAATGGGATTGGAACAAGACTCATTCACATTCTTCTAAATTGGGCCAAACATCAAGAGGGGGTAGAATTTCTTTCATTTTCCTTCAGTATTAATTCTTAGTTTAACTCACACACTAGCATTTTCTTTAAGGGTATTTTTGAAGATTTTTCATTGAGACGTTGACAAGGGAAACTGAAGATGGGCTAGCGGATGATAACACTCAACAGGGATTCTGAAGAGAAATGTGAGGGGCCGTGGAGGGACTTCTCCTGAGGCCCCCTAATCATGGTTAAGGTTTTGATGAATGAGTCTTGGTTCAGTTCTACTCAACAAACACAGTCTGAACAGTGTCAATGGGCCGGGCTCTGTGCTAGCTACTGAGGACACGCTGAGAAGGTTCAGCTCTGCCCAGGAGGAGCTCAGAGACCACCAAGGAAACAAGGAAAAGCATTTCTAAGCTGAACCTGATTAGGAAGGTAGCATTACTATTTTGCATAAAAATGAGACATAACTAAAAAGCAACCTAATTAAATGTCCTCTCAAACCAACTAAAAGAAAACAATGCTCATTTTGATATAACGTTCTAGCGTATGTTGAAAAATCACCCCTTCGCATGTTTACATTGATGATCTCTTTTTTCTGGAAGTCATAGCTTCCGACGCACACACAGTACTCTTGCATTCAGACACTCTCCTAACATAAGAAGCCAAGAGAAACACAAACATTGCATCACTGTTTTCCAGGCTCCCAGAGTCACTAGTAAAAATGACAGTTTGAGTAAAGTAGTTTTTACTTATAACAATCTGGCTCTAGTAATGGAAGCCAATTAAAATTCTCCACTCACTGATACATTAACAATATGAAGATTTGCAGCAAAATATCCTTAACTTAAATACAGTCTGCCTAAAAATCCCATAACCAGTTGTAAGACAGTACAAAGAGAAGCAGACCTGGAACCAGAACATCTGAGTTCTGAACTCTTAGCTCTGGTACTTCTTAGGTGAGTAACCTTGGGAAATTCCCAGATTCTCAGCTTCCTTTTCTGTAAAATAATTTATATTCCCTATCTGTAAAGTATATAAAATAGCTATATCTATCACACCAAATTACCACACATTTAAAATCACCCGACCTATGAAGCAGGTCAAGAGAGTGCAGGCACACAGACGGATGAGAACTCTTAGCACCGCCCTCTTCTTTTAAAACGTAAATAACAAGGCTTGTCCCATCTAAATGGGGCAGGTATTGTGTGGATCACTTGAGAACATGCATGTGAGAGAGCTTTGTAAACTGGAAGGCTCATAAAAGTAAGGCCTAATCAGCTTCATGATTATATAAAAAGCAGGTGTGTAAAAAGCACTTAGCTAATGCAATCATTGTTAAGCCAGGAGCCTAGCTGTCCTCTGTGCTAGCTTCTCTGTCTCAGCTCTTTGTGTCTGTGTCCCTTGATGATGGCTCCCATTTTTGAGCCTCCAGACAGCAAGTAGCACAGTAATAAAACCACATAAGTGCCCTTTTGGCAAGCTAAACATTTGGAAACAAAATCACCAATCACCAAAAAGGCAATAGGTGAGAGTGCTATTTAAACAATTCCCTTGGAGAATAATTTTGTAAAGTGGCAATCATCCTTGAGTTGTTTTCTTTTTTCTTTTTCTTGTTTTAGAGACAGAGTCTCATTCTGCCACCCAGGCTGAAGTGCAGTCGCACAATCATAGCTCACTGCAACCTCAAACTCCTGGGCTCAAGTGATCCTCCCACCTCAGCCTCCAGATTAGCTGAAATCACAGGCACAGGATACCACACCTGGCTTCCTTTTTAACTAAGATATAATTTACATATAGTAAAATTCATTACTGTGCAACCCTCATCAGTGTGCAGTTCTTTAAGTTTTGATAAATGTATAGTCATATAAAACCACAACCACAATGAAGACATAGAACAATACCGTCATTTCCCATCATTTTGCCATGTTCCTTTGCAGTCTATCACCTCCCGCCATCCCCAGAACGTGGCAAGATCTGTTTTATGCCTCTCTAGTTTTATCTTTTCCAAAATGTCATATAAGTGGATTCAAAGAGTATGCAGGCTGCTGAGTCTGGCTTCTTTGACTTAGTGCATTTGAGATTCATGTCGTCCATGCCGTTGCATGTCTCAGTAGTTTGTTCCTTTCTATTGTTGAGCAATATTCCACTGTAGGGACATGCCACAGTTCATTCATCCTTTCATGATTTGAGGGATGTTTGAATTGTTTCTAGTTTTTGGCAATTACGAATAAAGCCGTTGTAAAAGTATTTGTGCACTGGTTTTGGTGTGAACGTAAGCTTTAATTTCCCTTGGGTAATTACCAAAGACTGGAATTACCAGACAATTTCCCAAAGCATCTGTACCATTCTGCATTTCCGTTAATACGATACGGTATTTCCTTCCTCTATTTTCTTTCTTTTTTAAAATAAATTTTTATTTTAGAATAGTTTTAGATTTACAGAAAGACTTCAAAGACAATACAAGGGGTTCCCAAATATGCTATACCCAGTTTTCCCTATTAATTAAGTCCATTTTTTCACAACCAATGAACCAATATTATACATTATTATTAAAGTTTATATTTCCTTCATAATTTCTTATAAATATAATATAAAATCTAATATTATTTTAGTTTAATAATATACAATTTTTATTAGTTTTTACCTAATGTCCATCTGCTCTTCCAGGGTCCCCTCCAAGATAACAAATTACATTTAGTCCTCATGTCCCCTTATACTCCTCTAGACTGCGATAGTTTCTCAGACTCTTCTTGTTGTTGGTAACTTTGTCAGTTTTGAGATGTACTTACTGGTCAAGTATTTTGTAGAATGTCCCTCAACACAGGCTTGTCTGAAGTTTTTCCCATGATTAAACTAGAGCTGTGTGTTTGGGGGAGGAAGGCCACAGAGGGAAGGGGCCATTTTCACCACATCATATCAAGGATATGGGCTAGAATATGACTGATCACTGGTGATGCCAACCTTGATCTCCTGGTGGAGATGATATCTGTCAGATTTCTCTATTGTAAAGTTCCTTTTTTTCTCCTTTCCATACTTTACTCTTCAGAAGAAAGCCATAACATGCCCATATTTAAGGTGTGGGAATTATACTTCACCTCTCTGAAGGAGCAGTATCTACAGATCCTCCTAGGACTTTAATCCAGATTTTTATATTTTGAATTTTCTTAAAGCAGGACTGTAAAGAAGAGATACTCAGTCATACCAATGTTAAATCAGTGCAGGTTACTCCTGACCCCAAAAGAGGAATGAAGATGATAAATGCTAAGTGATGAGGCCTGGAGTGGGACTGGGTTTGAGCTTCAAAAGGAGCAGGCTGTGGTCTTCGTTCTTTAGGGAGGCCCACAAAAGGCAGGAAGCCAGGCTTTGCCATCCTCACTGGCAGCTTCGTTATCATCATCATCCTCTGCCCTCCAGATAATAACAAGAGGGTCAGGAATAGGTCAGACTGGCTTCCATAAAAATGGAAGCCATATTGACCCTATGTTCTGGTAAATATTTTGGGGACAGTGTCAAAGAGCAGAGAAATACAATGGACTTGGAAATACAGGATGTGGGCTTCATTCCCTGTCTCCACTTCTTTATTAGCTCAGCAGCCTAGGGCATATTGTTCAAATAATCTGTGTCCTCAAATCATCATTTCTATTGGGACAACTGATAACTTCCCTTACTGAGCTCTCCATGAGTATACCACATATATGACAGTACTTGGAAAACTGTAAGTTCTGCATAATTGTGAGTTGTGGTACTCCTGTTTCTATACAGGAAGCATACACTAAACATTAAATATGTACCAAGCATCATGCTAGCACCAGGCACCAGGCATATATAGAAGAACAGCTTACATTCTTGGCCCTAACTAGTAGCAGAAACCGAGAAAGATGAACACAAATTATGACATGATATGATATATAAAGTGTCATGGAAACATAGAGGAAGGAGTGACTTCCAGCCTAGAGGAATAAGGAGAGACTTCAGTGGCTAGGAGACATTTCAATTGTGATTAAAGAATGATTAGAGTTTCCCAGGATAAAAAGGAGGATGAGGGTATTCCAGAGAAAGCACCATGTGCAGAAGCATGGAGATACCATAACACGCAGTACGATCGAATGGCTCCATGTAGCGAGTGGGTAGGATGTATACACAGCAGCAGGGTTTTAGGTAGATAAGGTTAACTCAAATTCCTGACTACCTGTTAATCCACAGTGCCTCTTTCATTTTGACATGAAGGATCAAAACTCAGAACAGAATGACATTTCTAGCTAGCAGACAGCGAGTCATCTGATAGTAGGCTGGCAGGGGTCATAAAGGACAAATAATCCAGTCCCTTACTGCTCAGATCAATCCTGAGGTAGAGGAGAAGAGGCAACACACCATAGCTAGCTAGCAACTTAGCTCCAGGCAACAGCCACAGGGCCTCTGACATTTCTACTCAGTTGTTTAGAAGGCAAATATTTTGGGGACAGTGGATTCCTAACTGATTCCTTCACAAGGAATGGTTGCTTCTAGATTTTTAATTCTAAATAATATTCAGGTGCCTTTAAAACATGAATTATGTTTTAATGCCATAGTGGATTTATTCTGATGGTGGAAAATATTGAAAGCAATTGCTTATTTGCATTCAGTTCCATGTACTGCTTGAGGAGCAGAGCTGAGGTGCTGTCTGTGTATCACTTCTAAGCCTTTGCTCTTCAGTCTACAAGAGTCTCTCCTTTGAGGGGCACACCATTCAGCCATACGGACTTGTTCTTTGTGATTATCATCTGCATTGCCATCTTCTCTAATCCTACCATCATCACAAGCACCTCAGATCCAGAAACTGACTTGCTCCTTAATGTCCTAATGTCAGTCTTACTTCACTTTGGCCAGCAGCTCCTCACCACCGTCCAAGTAATGTTGATATTTGGAACTCTACACTTCCCATTCGTCCACCACTCTTACTCTCTTATTTCCAGTCTGGCCCATCACTCTACATCATACTCAACATCACACACATGCTTCCATGCCTGAGTTCATCCAATGAAGCCACACAACAGAGCCTCACATTGAATCAGAGCAGCATCCCCCTCCTCTATAAGAAGATAAGGGATTTTGAGTGCCACTGAAAAAATTACAGAACTGCATGGATTCACATCACTATGAAGTCACAACTGGCAGTGTCAGTGGTGCTCCCATTGCTGCCTGGCCATACTTTTCCTCATTCTCCTATGCTCCCAACAGTTGTGTCCAAATTGTCCCTCTCTCTGTACAAGCCCACTACTCTTCTAACCCTTTTCTCCTGCTCGTTACATAACCTACACTTTTTTATCAGAAAAAAATCAAGGTTGTCATGTGAGAATCTCAACTTCTCCTTTTGCCATCTAAAATTTGATCTTCATTTTTCCACATCTGACCTTTCTGTCTCATTTGAAGAGATGACCTTCCCTCTCATTGACTGCCAGTCTTTCCGCCTTTCCTTTAAATCTCATCCTCTCCTCAAGGACTTTGTTCTCCTTTATCTTAAAATTGTATACCCCAGAACTTAAAGCTTAATAATAAAAGAAGAAGAAAAGGGCAATAAATAATAAAATGAAACAAAATTTATTGAGCACACACTCACACACACTGTGTTTTCAGACTTTCGCAGGTACCTTCAAAATCATCTGCAAGACTTGTTAAAACAGGTTTCTGGACTCCAGTCCCAAAGATTCTGATTCAGTGGCTCTGGAATGGGATCTGAGAATTTGCATTTTTAACAAGTTTTCAAGTACAGTGAGCGCTGCTGCTACTGGTGGTGGTGGTCAGAGAACTAACTGTATTAACTCTTTTAAACCATTTCTTTCTGCTGGGTATGGCTACCCAGCCTGCAGACGCATCAAAGAATAAGAGCCACCACTTCTAAATTGCTTGCAATGTGACTGACTATTGGCTGTGTGCCTTAGACGTACCCCATTTAATTACTGCAATAACTCTTGAGGTGCGATTATTATTCCCATTCTATAGCTGTGCGACCTGAAGGTTCCAGAAGGTTATAGAACTCGTTCAGAAGTAAATAAGCTGCAGTTCTGGAATCCAATGTATATGAATCCAGTCCTCTGTACACCACAGCCTCTCATGTGGTGCAATGCTCTGTCATCTGAAAAATACATGAACCATGAAGTAGCCACAATATTGGAAGGAATCAGAAGGGAGTAGTGTGACCAAAACTCAGGGAGGAACATTTCAAGAAGGAGGCACAGCTCTTCTTGACAGAGAGATCAAGTAAGTTAAGAGCAGAGCAGCAAGGCATCCATTAGAACTTGCCGTTATGATCATCTGTAACCTTTGTGAGGAAGTTTCAAGAGAATAGTGGGAGCAAAACCAAGACTGCAGATGATGAAGAAATGGATGGAAGGTGAGGGGAGAGCAGCTGTAGTGTGTTTTCTTAAGAAGTTGGAGGGAACACAGAGTTGCAGCTGAGTTTAATATCAGCCCTCTCCCATACTCTTAACCTAGCTAAAAGTGACCACCCACCTATTGCGGACCCTCAAATTCTTATCACCAGCCCAGATCTTGCTGTTAAGCTCCAAACTCATTTGTCCAACTGCCTAGTGAGCATCTTCAGTGGAATGTCCTAAGCTCAAATGTCCCAAAAAGAATGGACCATCTCATTCCTTAAACCTTTTATATCCTAACTCCACCACGTGAACTGAACCATGACCCTTTGAGCAGGCAACACCTGAAACAGAGGCATTCCCTTGGGTAATTTCCTCCCACACACTCACCTGTGATCAGCCCCAAGTGCAGTGGGGTCCACTTCTTAAACCTTCTCCTGATCTTCCCCTCCTGTCCATTAGTACTTTTGATGGGTTAGTTCCGGCCCTGCACAGCTGACTCATTCCTCAACCACTGTACCTGTTGATTTTCTTGTCTTTCCTTTTCATGAACTGTCAGCTCCAGGAGAGCAGAGGCCATATAGCTGGTGTCTAAGCATAGTGTCAGGTACATAGTGTAATCTCTTTATTTGTTCAACCAGTGTGTCTCCTATCAGGTCCTATCAGGACTTCAACTCTAAAAACAATCTTGATAACATTTAACCAGCCTCGCCTATATGTAAGGAGGCATGCAGGGCATGGCCTAGGCACTATTAGAATTCACTGAAGCCAGTGGCAGGTAGAAACAAAATGGACAGTTCTTCATCCCTGTCTTCAGGGACACTCTGTCTGCCTGAATTTCCCAGGACAGGGGATCCAGCCATTGCAGCAGGCAAAGATCTTCTATGGATTGGGAGGTGACTGAAGCCAAACGCCTCTGGTAAGAGACAACACCACGAAGAACTGTGGAGGAGAGGGTTGGCAGGGCCAGGATGGGGTTTCTGAGGGCAGTCACTTGGGGGAGCCTGTTTCCAAGAATGAGTTTGGTAAACCTCGGTTGGTTAAATTGCATTACAGATAGGAGCTGGTCCCAGACAAAAGGACTCATGGCAGAGTGAGATTTAGAGATTGACTTGGTTGGGGGTTGGGGTGGCAGAGGAAGACTAAAGCCTGTGTTCAACTGTGTCTGAGAAAGAGTCAAATAGCAGTGGTTTCTTCCAAAGTCCTCATCAAGAACACAAGCTTCTAAAGTTGATCAAGCACACCTTGTGAGATTCCTGTGCTGGGTGCCTCCATGACACATTGTGATTTGATATGGCTGGCTTAAGGAGACATGAATATGGGGGAGGCTTAGAGGAGGAAGGGTTGAGAAACAGTGAAACTCCAGAAAGAGAGGAACAATGTAGAGAGTTGCAATATATTTTTCCGTTTTAGTTTCCGTTTGTTACGCTTTTTTGAGACAAGGTCTTCCTCTGTTGCCCAGGTTGGAATACAGTGTACTTTTCCATTTGAGGGCCCTTGGCACACTGTCAGAGATGAGAATCAAGGAAAACCTATGGGCTCCTGGGCTCAGGGAGGAGGTGCAAGTGGCCACCTGGTCTCACATGCCTGAAGGTCTCTGGTTAATGAGTTTTATGCATTTTTATGAGCCAGCCCACTGTGTGCATCAGTTGCCCTGGGTGTGGGGGATTGATTTCTCAGTGCAATTTCAAGTGGAGATTAATAATTCTGCCAACCAATGCCATAAACTCAGCCACTCACAGAGTGGCACATGTTCGAGGACAGAGATGGGACTCTGGCTGGTTTCACAAAATAAATGCAAGCCATAAACTGACAGGAGTTACGCTGTGATCTCCTGGCTTGTGACTTCAGGCCACATTAGCTGTCCACACATATGTTGAGTGAAACAAAGGAGAAGGAGATAGTGAGGCTCAGGGCCAGCAATCTATGAAAAGGGATCATCAAGTTACATTTGAGAAAATAATATTCTCTGCTCATTTGTCTCTCTCTCTCTCTCTCTCTCTCTCTCTCTCTCTCTCTCTCTCCTCATTCCCTCATTCCCCTTTTCTTCTTCCTTGCTGGATCTGGGCATCTCACCATGTCCTGAGAATACTGTAGTGTGGTCTAGCCTGGGGCAGCTGCTGGGGTTCAATTCCCAGTTTGCACACTTATTGACTGCATGACTTCAGGCATCCTACCAACTTCTCTACACCTCCATTTCCCATAACAAAGAGATTGAAAATAGTGCCAACAGTACGAGATTGCTGCTGTAGGGATGAAATGAAGTAATCCATGGAATATGCATAGAACTGTGTCTGACACATGGTTAGAACCCAATACTTGTTACCTAATATCATCATCATCTACATCATCATTATCATTGTCATCATCATCATAATCATATCATCAAAATCAACATCATCATCATCAACAATGTCATCATCATCACCGTCATCATCATATCATCAACATCACCATCACCAACATCATCATCAATATCATCATATCATCAAAATCAACATCATCATCATCACCACCATTATCATCATATCATCAAGTCACCAACATCATCATCATATCATCATCACCATCACTAACATCATCATCAATATCATCATATCATCAGCATCAACATCATCATCATCATCATCACCACCATTGTCATCATATCATCATCATCATAACCAACATCATCAATATCATCATCACCATAACTAACATCATCATCAATATCATCATATCATCAGCATCAACATAATCATCAACGTCATCAACATCATCACCATCGTCATATCACCATCACCATCACCAACATCATCATCATCAATATTATCATATCATCAAAATCCACATCATCATCATCACCGTCAACATTATCATCATCAATATCATCATATCATCAAAATCAACATCATCATCATCAACATCATCATCATCATCAACATCATCATCGTTAAAATCATCATCATTGCTTTATCCATCAGAACCCCGTGACCCTAACTGACAAGGAAACCTAGTTTTTTATGGGCAATGTTTTCTACAGCACAAACCCAGAGGCTGCTCTTCTTGGCCTAAAGTCACACAACTGCCTTGTGTGACCTCATTCCACCACCTGGTCCCACATTCCCGTCAGACCCAAGCTGCTCAATGCTCTCTCTGCTGGGTGAGCTTTCAAGGCCTCTCACAAACAGCACCTACTATAGCAGCAGAGGTTCCCCCCATCAACTTCATCATCTTCTTTCTCTCTTTAGGTCTCCTTCTTAAAATACTTCCTCCTCTCCAGGAAGCCTTCATGGCCTGAGCAGAGGAATGAGGCCAGTATTTGAGTGCATATTCTTCCCTTCACTGAGCGTTAACCTCCCACAGCTTCTGTTACCACAATGTCAGCCTGCAGAATGGCCCAAGCACACACAGGCTCTCTGGAGTTGAGCCTCCAGGTCCCACCCCTCAGCCCTGTAGACTCACCCATGACTGACCCTCGATGCCTTCCAGCAGTAGAGAAAGACTTTAGGATCAGGGCCTCAGTCTAGAAGGGGAATCTTGGCAAACGGACATGAGGCTGTCACGTGGCACAGCACCTAAGTCTACAGGCATGCCTAAAGCCCAGGACAGAACGCAGTGTAATTTGTGGCTAAAATGGAAAACATTCTCTGTTCCTCCCACTGCTTGGTTTTCCTAGCAGACACAGAAAAACACTCTGGCTCCCTCTCTCCCCTCCTGGGGTCCAGCTCACTTACTCTGCTCTTTCTGGCTCCCCAGAGAGTTCATGGCTCCACTTTTCTGTTTCTCAGCTGGCTGCCTTGCCCTCCCTGGGTTCCAGTAGTGGGCTGAGCTTCTCTGTGGCCATTCCCTAAATCCCAGCTGTTCTGCTGTGTGCCCTGCCTGGACTGGGATTGGAGACGTCTTTTCCCAGTCACTCTCAAGGGAGGCCCTTCTATTTTGTGATAGTGGTACAGTGAGTCTTTGCTGGATTGCTCCTAATGAGGTGAGAATGCCTGAGGCAAGCAAGTCCACATCCCTCTTGGAGCCTTCTTGTCTGCAAAAGGGAGAGTCTGGCCTAAAGCTATCAGCAACTTCCATTAGTACTGCAGAAGGTCCCTGACTTACTGATGGTTCAACTTACAATTTTTCAACTTTACAGCAGGTTTATCAGGCCACTAAATGCATTTTCTACTTATAATATTTCTGGCTTATGACGGGTTTATCCATCATAACCCCCCCGTAAGTCAAGGAACATCTCGACATATGAATCCTTGATATACAGCCTTGTCTATACCATTGCATGAACATCTTAAGCCAAATGACTATGAACTTTGAATACAACTAAATGCTGTGCTGTAGCTTCCAATGCTTACCGTGATCTGGGCTCTGACTCCTCTCCAACTTCATCTCCTGCCATGCAATCTTTTGTGTACTCCATCTCAGCCACACTGGCTTCCTTCCTGTTCTTAGAACAGGCCAAGCTGGCTTCCATAACAAAACCTTAGCATGACTCCTCTCCTCTCTCTCCACCCAGCCGCACCCTCAGCTCAGCCTTCAGTTCTTGATTCCAGCATCACTCCCACAGTGAGAACTTTCCCATGCCCCTTGTCCATCCCTGGACCTTGTTATTCTCTTCCACAGCATTTATCGCTACCAAGAGTGACCTTGTTTATTTATTCATCTCCTATCTGGCTTATTAAAGAAAATATCAGCACCATACAGGCAGGGAACTCCAAGTCTCATTCAACATGGATCCAGCACTTGGGTCACACTGGTCACGGAATTCTTTTGCATGTATTACTCAGAGAGTGGATATCAGTTTGAAAATGACAGCCGTGATCATTTTGGTGGTACTCCATGCTCTTGATATTGGGAATGAGTATTTAGTCGTTGGGTAGGTCAATCTAGTTTTGCCTAGGAAGAACCCCACCAAGCAATTTTGTGCCACTGCTTCAGGTTACACACCCGTGCCAATCTCTCATGGATCTGAGGAAAACCAAAGGGAAAAACGCAAGAGGTTCATAGCAACCTCTCAACACTTTAAGAAAAATAGTCCATTGTGTGCCCCACAGACTTTCAGAGCAGTTTTTCTCATACGCATTGCAGCAAGAAGTGTAAGTGACACTCAGCTATGACCTGATCTTTCTTCCCGCCTCTAGCGAGCAGGCCATGAGCCTCCTGTGCTGATCATAAGGGCCTCTACAACAGCAATCCTGCAGCCACACTTAGCCCCTCTGCCTAGTGCTTTCTGTCCCTTTAGGTCACATAGAATTTCTTAGTCTGATCTACAGGTCTACAGCTTAACTGGGGTCCTTTTCTTTATGTTCTAGCCCACAGACTGGAGAACGAATCCTTTGAGCATTTGTTTAGACTTGAAGTTCTTTGTCAAATCTCCTCTTATTCTTATTTTCTTCAGGCTCAATACTCCTAGTTCCTATTAGTAGTTTTCCTACTAAATAAACATGGAAGGGAATCGGCATCCTTTGCTTCTGTCTGTATCGACTTCCTTCTGTGCCCTGATGGAGCTCTAAGGGGTGCCCACAGCTTACTGTGCTAGGGGTGGGTGGGGACTTGAAACTCAGGCCTTCAGCCCAGGAGAATGGGAAGAGGAGAGCTGGGACTTCACACCCAGTAAGGCTCAGGCCACGGGGAAGACAGGCCGCCATAGTGACAGGCAGAGGCTGGGATGGGACCTATCGGAGGGTGATACCACTGGGTCCCACATCAACTAATGCTTGGAATCATGTGGGAGGCTTTTAAAAATACACCGATTCCTGGCCCTTCCCTGGATCTTCCAATTCAAAATCTGGAGGGGGGCCAGGAATCTGTTTTTGAAAATCCTTCGTGGGCAATGCTGGGGAATGCTGTTCTCTAACTCCCACTTCCTTGCTGTGTTTGCTCCAGAGCCTGCACTCCTGTGGCTCATTCCTCTGTGAACAGATTCTCTGAGAGGAGCTCACAGGGTGGAAACCAACCTGGAGACAATTCCCTCATGCATGGTGTCAACACAGAATCCGCCATGTCAGAGGTCGAGCAGCCCCGCCAACTTGCCAACTGGCTCCCATGGCACCCCTCCTTTCTCCCACATCCGCAAGCTGATGACAGGGCTAGGGCAGATGCTGATTATGCTCAGTCCAGGGATGAACTTCAGACCCACTGCACTCTCTCAGTAGCTCACGGAGTAAGAAGGGCAAGAACTGAAGGTGGACGTGCCGCCTGGCCAGCAGACAAAGCTTGTTTTGATTTTCAAAGCATCCACTTCACACGACAGAGAAGACCTAGACCTCTACAGTTACCTTGCATTTTTGTGAATTTATCAGGTTTTAAAATTCGTCACTACACAAAACACTTTAATAAGTACCTTAGATCCTACACCTTAAGAGATGGTTGGTGTCCTCCACTCAAAGCAGAGGTACCAGGCTTCTCAGTATGAAAAAAAAAATGACATTTTTATTTAAAGATTGTGCCCTTTGAAATCAATTTCACATGCATAATAATGAGTCTTGCCAACACCCATGTGTTCTGGTCAGAAAAGTAAAGGAACATTGTTCATTGTTTTGTTAATAACATCAATCAGTTCTAACCTCAACCCATGACAGTCGTCTCTCTTATGCCAGGGTGCAGACAACATACATCTAAAATAGCGTTTGTTGAACTTGCAACAGCAGTAAACTGGCCAAAAAAAAGACACGGCAATTAGCCTTTATCATAGTATTTGGTAACACTGAACTCCCCTAGCATGCAATGTTTGTTGGTTTGGTTTCAGATTTTGTTAACTAATGGAGACTGGCGGTTAGTTCTTCTTCTTTATTAACAACGAGGGGCCAGAACAAATGGGACGGGACCCCAAAAAAGGCAAATTAAGTAAGACACGGGGAAGCACTTCAAACCTGGGAACACCCCGAGGGATGAGTTCTCCATTATGTTTCAGAGCAACAGAACCATTTCTAAAGGCGGGCCCTGGCATTTCCTGCAGACACACTCAGAGCCACTGTAACAAATACTGCTCAGTAACCAGTTCTGAAAGGAGTAAGTGAAATGACCCATAAGAAAGATTCCCTCCTTTCTGCGTGGCCTGCGGGTGAGGAGAGACCACACCCCACACACACCTGCCTCTCCTTTGGGCCCAGTGCTCTCCGTGTCCAGGAGTCTGTCCTATCCTGCTAGACTGAGGGCATCCTGGACAGAACCACAGCTCAGTGGCAGAAGGAAGTCTGTATCCTTGGCATGAGTGGCTTCAGCTGGTCATGGGCCTCAAATCAATAAACCCTGGTGCAGAGGAAAATTGGAGCTAAAGAGAGGAAGAAAAAGCCGTTAAAGGAAGGAAATGAAGCAGGGAGAGAGAGAATGGTTGCACCATGGGTGAATGAGCAGGTAGAGTTTCTACCCAGCTTTCTCCCTTCTCACCATCATCCACAAAGTCCAAGGCTAGGCCCTGTGCACAGGGGACTACTGAATATAGCAGTACGTGCAGGTCTTAGCATGGGAGAGCAGACTGCATGAACTCCACAAATCCAACTAAGACTCAGCTTCTGCACATCATCACCCACCCACCATCCCATGTGGCAAAGCAGGGCAGCACCTGGGACCCGAGTCCAGGTCCATGAAATGCTGAAACACTCTCCCATACCCTGAAACGCTGACTGCGGGAACCACTGCACTGCTAGGGCTCCCAGAACTCATCTCATCCTATTCCAGACACCAGCCCTGTCATCAGCCCCTCTGTTCCTTAGTGAGTGCTGAGTACATACAGAGGAATTTGTTTTGACCCTCAAGAGGTGTTAAGATACACTGAAAGGCTGGTCAGTTCAGGCCTCTCAGATGCCACTGGTGCAGTGGCCCTACCTGCCTAGACAGTTGAGAAGAATCATTTTACAATTATTTTATAAGCGTGAATGCTTATATTCCAGAAACTGGGCTGTGACCTTTGTGGTCCAGGATGCTTGGTGTCCTGAGAGAGACAGATGGGTAATGAAACAGTTACAGTGCAGTGGAGCAGCTGCTGTGATGTAGCTGTGGCCAGGATATTATGGAAGTATGGTGGAAGAGCTTCTACCTTTTCTGTCTTTGGAAAAGATTCAGGAAAATTCATGTATGAGTGCTTACATGTACTTGTGCACATATGTGCACATACATGCATGTGCATACACACAAACTCATGCTTGGTGGTCTGGGTATGTCCTAGAACAAAGACCCTATCTAGCTAAGGTAGTGGGGCCAAGATTAATCGTTCCATCCATCCATCTACCCATCCATCCTTCCATCTATCCACCCACCCATCTACCCATCCATCAGGCATTCATCCATCCACCCATTCATATCCCCATCAATCCATCCATCCATCCATCCATCCATCCATCCATCCATCCATGCATGTATGCATCCATTTCTTATGTGCTTACTATTTTACAGGCTCTTTTTAGGATTCTTTACATATCTGATTTCATTTATTCCTCTCAATAACTTTATGAGATAGGAATTATTAGTCTCATACATAAGAAAATTAAAACCCAAGAAGGTTGGTTACTTGACCAGGGTTACACTAGTACACACTAGCAAACAGCTGAACCAGGCTTCTCATACAGATCTCAATAATTCCAATCATATGTTGTTTTAATCTCTTCTGAGTTCCCAATACCATGTTCAGAGAAATTTGTTTCAATCCTCAAAAAGGTCTGTTCTTCCCCATACTGAAAAACAGAAAACTGGATTTTCCAGGTACTAACAGATATTCAATTCACATAACCTCTCTCTCCTTTAGGAAATTTAAAGGTCCAGTTCATATTAAAGGCTCTGAGAAGTCCTGTACTATTTTCAGTTTAATCCAGCATTCACTGATCATGATCATCAGTATTTGATCATGAACCATTTTGGTGGCAAAATACCCAGTTCCATGACAGCTGGAAAAGAGTTGCTTTACCCCCTCTCCTGACCTAAGACCAGAACAAGGACTCTGTCCCTCAGCAAGGTCTTTATTTTTTCTTCAGGCAGCAATTAATGATTTGACCTTAAACCATTAACTCAACTCCTTGCATATCCATGACATTCTTCTTCCACGTGCCCTTCAGCTCCGTTCCTTCCCTGAACTGCAGGATGTCTCTGCAAAGCACAGAGGGTGCAGGGGCTGCTGGACCTCCAAAAAGTGATGGATTTGGTCTCCACGTTGACCCCTTAAGAGATGGCTGCTGCCCTCTATGGGTCTCATCACTGCGACCTTCTCATCCTATCTCCTGGCTGTGAGTCTCAAATGTTTGCTGGCTCAGGGCAAGGACCCATCCTCATGGTATTCTAGATTCATGCCATCTACATCTGACTCTGCTGCTGGGTGGCAAGACAACGGCCTTGCCTCTGTGCTTCATCTCACAGCTCCTGCCTCAGTGAGGAATCCATCTGTACTTATTTCTCTAGATTCTTTTCCTCGCACTTGTAGTTCTTTCTAAAAATAGAGACAGACTGGCATAACCAACCAGCAATGAGCACTCCTGTGCCCAGAGGGATTTTATTTGTTGTCCTAGAAAGAGAAACTGCCTCTCCCTAACTGGAGCCAGTAACCGGGAGCCAATGGTGACACAGTAGTGCCTTCACCTAAAGGAGCCTCTCCACTCTGCAGCCTGCCCCACATTCTGGTCCCACCACCCCCCACCCCCACCCCGACCCAGGGAGTCATCACATCATCTCTTTGCAGTCCAGGCCCTGACTCACTGCATGGTTGAGGAGTGACAGCCAGGGAATCTGCAGCCTCAGCTGATCTAGCCAGGCTTCCTACTCTGCACCACAGGCTACAGAGCCTCCCCCGGCCATGTCACTGACTGGGGGATTCTTTCCAATGAGCTCAAGTCATAACAAATGCTTAACACACAGAAGTGGCTGGAGTCAGCCTCCAGAACATGCACAGGGCTACCCTTTACTTAATGAACAAAATGCACAGTTTAATGTAAGAGCTTGCCCTCTCCTTGGTCTCACCATCATCACCCAACTGCAGGCCCTGGGCAAAGGGTAACCAGGGCTCTCTGAAATCCTGCACATGCCAGGTCAGAATTTACGGATGTTGCATTCGCTTTTGATGGTCTTCTGGTACAGAAAAAGAATAGTGAACGTTGACGCTGGGAAACAGAAGGGAAACCTACCTCACTGAAAAGCGTAGGCAACCTGGAAAAAGCTACCAAGGCAACAAATGCATAATAGAAATGAAGAGACACTTTCTCTCTTTTCCACCCATCTTTATTCATCATGCAGTAGAGAAATATTGATGGTAGGGAAGGAGTGAAGACAGGAGAGATGGAACAAAAGCCTCAACTTCTGCTCTTCCCAAAGGGGGCCATCTTTGTGTCCTCTTCTGTCACCCCTTGTTTGGTCTGGGGAGGAAAACATTGAGCAGGTACCCCAGGACTGCCTGAGTCGGGGCTCACCATCACCACTGGCTAAAAAGCACTCGTGACATCCACAGCAAACCTGAGCTCTGCCATTATTTACTTGCTCTGTGATTTCTCATGACCCAGAAGGGAAAAAAATTGTTTAAACTCCTCGTTATCAAATTTTACCTTGAAAATGTAAAATGTTTTTCAGAAATATGCGTATTACTCGGTCCACTCTTTTCTTCCCTTTGGTCTTTAAAAGCTGGCCTCTTAGATCTTCTCAGATGAAGACTCTTTGGTGGCTGTGGGACAAAGAATTAACCTGAACCAAAAGAGCAGCTTTGCAGCAACTGGCCCCTGCCCTCAGCTTCTGGGAAGTGATCTCCAGGACAATGGAATGCCTTGCCTGATGGGAATGTCTCTGTTTGTCTTGGGGCTTTGACCACCGGACAATCTAACAAGATCTATGAAGGAGGTTTTGAGACATGTTGTATCAGGTTTACCCCAAGAAAGGCCAATGACTGAAGGTCAACCATGCAGGTGGAATGTGATCAAGCCACAGTAAAAACTCTGGACACAAGGCTTGGATGAGTGTCCCTGGCTGACAATACTCTGCACATACTGTCATATGCCAATGCTGAGAAAGTAACACTGTCCTGGCTAAATGGGAGAAAGACACCTGGAAGCTCTGTGTTTGCTGCTTTCTGGGACCCTACCCTATGCATTTCTTCCCTTGGTTGAAGAAGGGACCTGCATCCCTTCCCTGTAATAAACCATATCCTTAAGTACAACAGACTTCAGTGAGTTCTATGAGTCCTTCTAGCAAATTATCAGGACCCCTGAATTTGCAATTGGTGCTAGAAGTGTACATCATGTTCCCAAACTTCACAGTTCATTAGCTCTTTACAGTTGGCCTAAACTTTCCCAGTGTTAATACTGACGAATAGATAAATAGATGGCACCTCTCCTGGTGTGGCCATTCTTAATCTAGTCATCTGGTACATTGACCTAAGAAAGACCCCTAGTTCATGAAAAGATTAAACCTAATAGTCCACTTCTAGGATTGTATAAGTGTGAGTACAAATTGCCATGGTTCCAGGGTCACAATTTTTGGAAGTATTGGTAGTTCTTTTGTTAAAATATTGATTTTTATTTCAAGTTCCACAGTACATGTGAAGCATGCGCAGGTTTGTTACATGGGTAAATGTGTGCCACGGTGTTTTGCTGCACCTATCAACCCATCACCTAGGTATTAAGCCCAGCAACCATTAGCTATTTTTCCTAATGCTCTCCCTACCCCCTTCTGCCCCCACAGGCCCCAGTGTGTTTTTCCCCTCCCTGTGTCCATGTATTCTAATTTGTTAGCTTCCACTTATAAGGGAAAACATGCAATGTTTGGTTTTCTGTTCCTGTTAGTTTGCTGAGGATAATGGCTTCCAGCTCTATCCATGTCCCTGCAAAGAACATAATCTCATTCCTTTTTATGGCTGCATAGCATTCCATGGCATATATATACCACATTTTCTTTATGCAGTCTATCATTGATGGGCATTTGGGTTGATTCCATGTCTTTGCTATTGTGAATAGTGCTGCAACGAATGTACATGTGTATGTATCTTTGTAATAGAATGATTTATATTCCTTTGGGTATATACCCAGTAATGGGATTGCTGGGTCAAATGGTATTTCCAGTTCTAGATCTCTGAGGAATCGCCACACCATCTTTCACAATAGTTGAACTAATTTACATGCCCACCGATGGTGTAAAGCATTCCTGTTTCTCTGCAACTTCACCAGCATCTGTTGTTTCTTGACTTTTTAATAGTAGCCATTCTGACTGGTGTGAGATAGTATCTCATCGTGGTTTTTGATATGCATTTCTCTAATGATCAGTGATGTTGAGCTTTTATTGATATGTTTGTTGACTGTACAAATGTCTTCTTTTGTGAAGCGTCTGTTCCTGTCCTTTGCCCACTTTTTAAAGGGTGTTTTTTTCTTGTAAATTTGTAGATTCTGGATATCAACTTTTATCAGATGGATAAGTTGCAAAAGTTTTTTCCCACTCTGTAGGTTGCCTGTTCACTCTGATGACAGTTTCTTACGCTGTGCAGAAGATCTTTAGATTAACTAGATCTTGTCAATTTTTGCTTTTGTTGAAATTGCTTTTGGCAATTTTGTCATGAAACCTTTGCCCATGCCTATGTCCTGAATGGTACTGCCTAGATTTTCTTCTATGGTCTTATAGTTTTGAGGTTTACATTTAAGTATTTAATCCATCTTGAGTTAATTTTGTATAAGGTGTAAGAAAGGGGTCCAGTTTCAATTTTCTGAATATGGCTGACGAGATCTCCCAGCACCATTTATTAACTAGGGGATCCTTTCCCCATTGCTTGTTTTTGTCAGGTTTGTTGAAGATCAGAGGCTTGTAGATGTGTGGTCTTATTTCTGAGTACTCTATCCTGTTCCATTGGTCTATGTGCCTTTTTTTGTACCAGTACCATGGTGTTTTGGTTACTGTAGCCTCATAGTATAGTTTGAAGTTGGGTAGCATGATGCTTCCAGCTTTGTTCCTTTTGCTTACGATTGTCTTGGTCATATAAGCTCTTTTTTAGCACCATACAAATTTTAAAACAGTTTCTTCTAATTCTGTGAAACACCTCAATAGTAGCTTAATCAGAATAGCATTGAGTCTACAAATTACTTTGGGCCATTTTCACAATATTGATTCTTCCTATCCATGAGAATGGAATGTTTTTCTGTTTGTTTGTGTCCTCTCTGATTTCCTTGAGCTGTGATTTGTGGTTCTCCTTGAAGAGGTCCTTCACTTCCCTTTGTTAACTGTATTCCTAGGTATTTTATTATCTTTGTAGAAATTGTGAGTGGGAGTTCAATCGTGATTTGGCTCTCTGCTTGTCTGTTGTTAGTGTATAGGCATGCTTGTGATTTCTGGACCTTGATTTTGTATCCTGAGACTTCTGAAGTTGCTTGTCAGCTTAAGAAGCTTTTGGGCTGAGAGAGATGATGGGGTTTTCTAGATACAGGTTCAAGTCATCAGCAAACAAAGACTATTTGACTTCCTCTCTTCCTATTTGAATAGCTTTATTTCTTTTTCTTGCCTGATTGCCCTAGTCAGAACTTCCAATACTATGTTGAATAGGAGTGGTGAGAGAGGGCATCCTTGTCTTCTGCTGGTTTTCAAGGCGAATGCCACCAGCTTTTGCCCATTCAGTATGATATTGCCTGTGGGTTTGTCATAAATGACTGGAAGTATTGATAATTCTTAATGAAGACAGAAGCCAGGAGTTAAACAACCTTTCTCCATGCACCCTCCATACTTGGTTCATGCTATTGTCATTATGCTCATCACTCTCCACTCTATTTCATGGGACTCAGTGCATATGACTGTGTGCTCCCTGAGAGCAGAGATCTTACTCATCTTTCACTCTGACAATCAGAGCAGAAAGTAACCCATTAAGTGGCTGATGAATTGTTGATCCTTTGCAGACATAAGCAGTTGTGTCCATGAATACATGGTTATTACAACCCCATAAACAGGTTCTCTTTAAACTGTGAGTCCACATAAAACTTTACAAGTCTGCTGTTCCTCTCTAAGAAGATATCCAAAAGGAAAAATCAACACAGAGGCAGCAGAGCATAAAACTAAGAGTGCAAGTGTGGGAATTGGGAGCCATAGTTCTAGGAAAGCACCATATTCCTATATGGCTGCATGACCTTAGGCAAGTCACTTGACCCATGACTAGGTCTTCTCATCTATAAGGCAGTGGGAAATATTGTACCCTCTGGTCATGCTACAGGGGGTAATAATTATAAAGCATGTACTATTATAAAGTTCAAATTCCCAAACATTTTCTAAGCATCTGTTATGTGTTAGATACTCTGGAGGGCATTTCCAAGCCACTGTTTCATTCTATGAAGTCCTCATATTCTGGCATTGAGGGGTAATAATGAGAATGGGCTAGGGGTAGAGTAGAGATGACATAAAACTCTCTGGGAGCTGATAATTACTGAAGTTGTATGAGAGAACATGGAAGTTCACTATACTGTTTTACCTATTATTTCACATTTTTGAAATGTTCCACATGTATTTGTTTTTAATTTATTTATTTTAGAGATGGGATCTCACTCTACTGCCCAGGCTGGAGTACAGTGGCACAATCATAGCTCACTGCAGCCTTGAACTTCTGGACTCAATTGTTCTTCCCACCACAGCCTCCCAAGTAGTTGGGACTAGAGGCTGTTACCACTATTCCTGGGTGGTTTTTTTTTTAACTTTTATAGAAATGAGATCTCTTTATGTTGCCCACACTGGTCTCAAACTCCTGAACTCAAGTGATCCTCCTGCCTCAGCCTCCCAAATCACTGGTATTACAGGGGTGAGCCACTATGCCTGGACAAAACATGTATTTTAAACAATTCTCTCAACAACTACATGAGGCGGATCTCCATGGTCTCACTACCCATGGAAAACCAAGGCTCAAAGCGACAGAAGCCTGAGGTTTCCACAGAATGTTAGAGGCAGAGTCATGTTTAGAGCCCAGGTTCCCTACCTCCATGCAACTCCACGTTTGCCAGCTCCCCAGATTGTGATGCATGGCTGTTACCTGCCCTCTCAGAAGCACACTTGCCCTCAGAAAGGGGCTTCTCAAGGTGGAAGTTTGTGTCTACAAGAGGTAGACCACTGTAAGCAATGAGGGGAAGCAGCTCTCCACCTTCCTTTCCAGTGCTGGGACCTCTTTCTACATGTCATTATGAAAAATTCAAGAAATATGGGTGTTCCTCAAAGTCACTATCGTCATCTGTGAACATCTGCTGAGTCCCCAAGGCACTGGACAGGCATTGCTGAAGGATGCAAAGGTATACATAGCACACAGGGCTTCCATCAGCAACTTCCTCCAACCCATTCACAGTAACTATTTTTAAATGCATAAGCGAACTTTGCAGAGACAAAAAGATAATTGCAACAGTCTTGGTCCTCCAAACGAATTGCTCTA